>BACB01000338.1:0-12107 GCA_000338015.2 Ganoderma multipileum BCRC 37180 | reverse complement strand
GGCGAAGTGGCACGCCCTTGACGCAAGCGCATACAAGGGTCGTGCCAAACTCTTCCGATGCGAGGGTCTTCTCACAGAGAAGGATGTACAGCCCAGCGTCGGGCCGGAGGAGACTCCAGCAAAGCGCAGGATACACAAGATGGGCGTTGCGGATGGCTCCGGATTCCCTGATGTCGAGCCTTACAGCGTGGGTATCCACTGGCCGGAGGTCGAGCTCACGCTTCCTCAGGCTGTGCCTTTGGCGACGTTGTAGTCAGCGGTCTCGCTGCCTTCTCTCATGACATGATTTTCGTATTAGATAGATGTTGGATGATTCCAATTTCCATCCAAATGGTACTTACGCACGGCGGACTCTTGGATTGCAAATGATATTTATGGAACCTACCATACCGTGCTTGTATAATCTCTGTGATTGTATTCCCCATTGCTTCCACCCGGCAAATCCGCATTGAAGAATCTGTACCTGCATTGACTTCCTCAATCATCGCGGGGGATTAATGTCGGCTGGTCCCCGAGGGCGCTGAGCAAGCATTGCGCTGCATTGAACCTTGGCATATGTTTTTTTTTTCTAACGCTCAAGTCCCAACGAAAACACGTTCTTCGAGGTGCCTCCTGTCCATATAGCCGTGAGCTTGTACTTCCGCCGACACCACAGCGGCGCGACAATTGCAAACCACTACCATCAAGTGTCGGTGAGGGCGACCACGATCACTGCGGTGCAAGAAGTTCAGTACACATTGCCGCCCAGGATTGCTGTGCGGTCAGAGCCACCTGTCGTCGTGTCGCAACAAGCAGTACAGTACCAGTTACTCAGCACCACTGCACACACCACCGCACGCAACAAGGAGTTTCGGCCCCGGAGAAAAATCCATTGCTACAATCGTGACATTATTGATACATCATGAGGCTTTGGCGTTGTCGTCGGATAATAAGTTATTAAACGAGGCGTTCCCCCTTGCATGATTATGGTCGTGAGTACTGTAATCGTCGGCGCCATACCCGTTCAACGGGTGAGGCGTGTCTATGCTGGTCGTGAGAGCTGGACGCTTAGTGGAAGGCCTTCCCCTTGGCGGTCTTGATGAATGCCGCGTCGGCGTCGGGGAACTGTAGTAAGAAGCGGGTAAGCATCGAGTGGACAATCTGGAGAAAGAGGCGATATTGCGTACCTGGAAGACCATGAGGCCGGCGTTCCAGCCCTTAGCCTTGGCCTGGTTCACGCAGGTAGCAAGCGTGGCTGCGGGCATGAAGCCGTTGGTCGCGTCGGCGGCGGAGCCGGGCTTGCCGATGACGAGCTTCTTGAGGTCGACGCCGTTCTTCTGGATCTCGAACACCGACGAGCCCGGGAACGCACCTCCGGACTTGGTGAGGAGACCCTCGCAGTTGGTGTAGAGACCCTGGTTGTAGAACTGGATGTTGTACTGTCGACGGGTGCGAAGATCAGCATCCCCACGTCAACTGCCTAACCGTGATGGCGACGCACCCAGTCGATCTCGGACCCGACGTTCTTGTTGATGGTCAAGTACGCGCCGGCGGCGAACTGCTTGTTGTGCGAAAGCCAGGGCGCGAGGGGCGCGTGCGTGAGGATGAACTGGCCCTTAGGCAGTGTCTTGCGGAGCGTCTGCGTGAAAGTGGTGACCCACTTCTCCGCGGCGCCGTCGCCCTTGTTCATCGCGTCTAGGTCCTCGTAGTCGACGTCGATCCCGTCGAGCTTGTTGTCCTTGACGAACTTGGCCATCGTGTTGCCAGTCTTGACGGGGTCCGCCTTCGCGGTGGTGGGCTTGTCCGTCTCGCCGAACGCGGAGACGATGAGCTTGATGCCCGCCTTCGAGTACCCGGCCTTGAGCGAGGTCTTCTTGGTAGCGGGCAGCTTGGCATATGCGCCTGCTTGGTCAAGGGGGCCCTTGAGGGTCAGGAAGGACAGCGCAACGACGTTGTAGCCCTAGACGAGTGTCGGTTAGCGTGTCGCAAGGCGAAGGAACGCGAGCATGATACTCACCTTGACCTTGTCGACCGGGGGCAGGACATCCGCCGACACGAACTTGTCGGTGTAGATGACGAAGGCGGGGCTCGGCACGGCAGAAGCACGGGCCTCGAGGTTGGTCGGCGCAGCAAGGACGCTGTCGATGGACACCAACGCCAGCGCGGCAGAGACGGAGACGATCATGCGAGTGAAGGAGAACATCTCTAGGACGTTAATAAAAAGACGACAAACAACAAAGAGGGTGGGCGAAGAATGTAAAAAAGCCGACTAGCGGACTTGATAAATGTGAAGACGAAAGTGAGCAAAGGAGCGGGGGCTGAGGTTCATCTGGCCTCTGTTCGCCAGCTTTTATGCTTGTTCTGAGAGAGCGCCTTTCTTTGCCAATGTCTTTGTCGCCGGCCGAAGGGCGGAACTCCGGGGAATACACCCGTCAAATGGCAGGGGTGAATCAGAACACATCAGCGGTGCAATGGGTAAGCGCCACTTTGGGATGATGGTTTTGATTCAAACCCCGGCTATGTCGGGATCCTTACTTTCCTCGACCATGAAGGATTGGCAAATTCAAAGGCAGTTGGCAAGGCAGTTGGCATGGAAAGAAACCCCGCATCTTGGTCACGTGGTGATGGGTGCGCTCTCAAAGCCTGACCGCCTTTCCGTCAAAGGCGGAGGTGCACAACTACAAAGCGGTGAATCAGCGTTACACACTAGATCTATGCTGGATTGTGTGACACAGGAATGCTCATCGGTATAAACCATCTAGGGTTTGGAGAGTGGCGATGAGAACACTGGCCTGGCGAATTGTCAATTGAAAGAAACTCACGTCATATGTTGGATCGCTTGAGCTGCGCTAGGATGATGGCACATGTACAGCGCTCGGACATCGCTGAACATCGCTACATAGCCAAGTCTTGCCGATATCATCCCCTTGCAATCGTAGGACAACGCTTGCGGACGAAACCTATGATCTGGCAGACATGCCGTGCTCACGGGGGACTGGAACGCATGGTTGTGGAGAGAAAGTGGAGAACAGGCACGAAACACTAGTGAAACGTACGCCCGGAGAGGGTTGGCGCGCGCAGAGTGGAGATGAGTGGACTCTCCCAACGCTCGGGGTGCTTTCTGTCCACGGGCGGCCCGAACACAATGGCGGTATTTGTCGGCCCAACAAAGCGTTTTAACAAAGCCATTGGCAACACCGTCAGCCATGGACAGCAGTAAGAGCACAAAGGGCCACTGGTCGATAGACCCACATCTATTCAAACGGCCGTCTGACCCAGAACAAATAGTTGCACGCCTCCGCCCATATGCTGGCACCTGGAGCGCCTCGAGGGACCAGCATCCACTCTCCTTTCCACGGCAAGTAAACGATGCCTCGAACTTCCGCCTCTGTCCGGGAGGGCACGCCGCCGTAAAGCCGCGAGATCCACGGGTGGGGCGCCGCGGAATGGTTGGGAATTGCATCCTGCGCGGGGGCGGCGGCGTCTGAATCAAGTCGGAGGAAAAAATCGGTAAGCTCTTCAGGGTTGATGTACTTAGAGTGCGTATGGGTGCCGGGCGTAACCAATCGGAGAACCTGTTCGGCGGCGAATATGGTAAGGGCGTACGACAGCGGGGTGCGCGCGATCGTAGACAGGAAGAGGTGACCGCCGGGCTAGAAGGGTCGAAAGCGTCACTCTTCCAAACCTGCGATAGCTAGAGGGACTTGGCGCACCTTAACGAGTGAAGCGCAGTTGGTTAAGAAGGTGGCTGGATTGTCCACGTGTTCGATCACCTCCATGGAGCAAACCACGTTGAAGGACTTGGGACCTCGTTTGGAGAGAAGACCCTCTACAGAGGTATGCTCGTATGCCAGAGAACCTTTCTTGGGTGATGATAGACCGGGGTCGGCCGAAGCATGAAGTGACGCGATGGCGATGTTGGAAGCAGAGGCATCTATGCCCAATGTTCGACCACCTAATCGTGTTAGAGCCTACTCATAGTCAGCGATGCGTATTGCAACATATACGCGCGCCGGTACATACCTCACAGAGCAAACCACCCCCGCACCCGACATCCAACACGTCTAGACCATCTAGAGGTCGGGTTGGACTGACGTCATCCAACCCTTCCTCTCTTCGCATCTCCAACTTGACGCAAGCTCAGCTATAGCAATAAACGATAGGGTATAACTAGGGAACATACCATTTTCTGCCTGACAAACTCGATGCGCACTGGGTTCATCTTATGCAGGAGCCCAAACTCGCCACGCTCATCCCACCAGGCCTGCGAGAGCTTGGAGAAGTGGGCAATTTCATCGGGGTTGACGCTAGAGTGGCTAGAATGCGCAGCTTGGGAAGATGCTGTGTGAAGAAGTGCAAATGCAAGCTTCTGAGTGTACACCAGAGACCGTGCAAGAATTGGTGCAGAATGTCGAGTCGCACGCAAGAGGAGCATCAGTTCCGAGGATAGAGACCGTGTGATGCGAGTTCCCGAGCAGAGCTGCGTATCCGGACAGATGGGAAATGTTGATGGCAATGAAAAGTGGGAGAGAAGTCTTGTAACGGGGCGTGAACGCGTGAATGTCGCGTTGCAAGACGGTCGTCGCGAGGAACAAGATCGGAGTCGGCAGCAAAGCACACAGCTGGAGCACACAGGCTGCCCGCCCGAAGGGCTTCACAAGCGCCCACAGTTGATCGTTCGACGGCACCGCCACCATCATTGACGAGTCCGGCCACGTCCAGCAGCCTCGAGCTTTCCAATCACCACCTTCAACCTTGTGTTCGTCCAGCTGACCGCAGTCATATTGAGCTTCAAACCGACCTCTATATGCTACTCCTCTCTCTTTGCTAGATGAGCTGATGCATTTCTTACCCGATCCGAAACCCACAATACTTATTTCTGCCCCCCGGGTTAACCCACAGGCTGCAACGAGGTTGAAAACACCATAAATTCCTCCAACAAGTCCATTCGAACGATCGATTGTCGCCCCCGACATTGTCAGTTCGGACCAGGCGCCGTCGAACCCTTCCGCTGCCTTTGGCCCTGGTAATAGCGTTTCGTATGCTTTTCGAACGACGCTCACTCCATCAATTAACGGGGCAATTACTGAGGGCCGTTGGCTTTGCGGTCATTAACCCTCGGTTGACCTTGCACTGCACTCAGGCTGGCTTGCGTGGTCGTTCCTTCTACTTTGCAAAGCGTTACATCCTTAGATCAACCATTCGAGACAGCCCCGCGCCTTCCCGGGGGGCTGCCACCGCCTGTAAGTAGTTCAGTAAAAGCACTTCGAGTGTTCTTGGCGAACGATTTTACAAAGGAATGTTGTGCCTCATGTGCGCCTCAAGGGTCCGTAATACCGTAGAATTCTGAAGTAGCATCTTGCTCACCGATACTGTGCTCCGGCCTAAGCAGTTTCCAACACTCCCAAACGAGGCTCCGGCAGCCCAGCGGCAGCCCCTGTCGCTCCGAAGTACTTACCACAAGGCTGGCATCAAGATCATCGTCTCCGCGTTCGGCGCGACCGACCAGCCGACGACATCCGGCACGAACCCGACCAACACGGCGAACTCAATGGCCAAGTTCGTCAAGGCGAACCACCTCGACGGCATCGACGTCGACTACGGGGACCTCACCACGATGAACAAGGGCGACCGCAATGCCGAGGCGTGGGTCACCACCTTCACCCGCACGCTCCCCAAGTCTCTGCCCAAGGGCCGCTTCATCCTCACGCACGCACCTCTCGCGCCCAACCACCAGTTCCGCGGTGGCGCGTACTGAAGATCAACAAGAACGTCGGCTCCCTTATCGACTGGGTGCGTCCCCCTCTCCTCTGACCGCCGTGGCGGTAGCTGACCTTGCCCTCCGCCGCCCCAGTAGTACATCCAGTTCTACAACCAGGGCATGTACGGCAACTGCGAGGGCCTGCTCACCAAGTCCGGCGGCCCGTTCCCGGGCTCGTCGCTCTCTCGCTCCCATGGTCGTGATATCTAATCCTCTCTTCGCTCGCAGTATCCCCACGCCAACGCCGGCTGGATCAAGTCGGCGAAGGGCGGCGCCTTCCACTAAGCGGTTCTCAAGGACGGTACTATACACTCACGAACAACTACTCCAGGCGTTACCAGTATCATAATGTGTAGCGAATATAGTAATGGATTTTTCTTTGGTGCTCAACCATTCTTCTGTGTGCCGCGTGATCCCATAGCACTCTAGTGGCTTTGCGAGTCCCTCAGATTGAACCGCCAAGACGGCCTTGTGGCTGCAATTGGTTCCTCGCTTTTTCGTTTTATGATCATCCGGGTCAGAGAGGCGTCCTCCTGACGCGTCTCATGTAGTTTTCTTCGGGCACTGTCCCCGGGGTTACTTGGGTGCTCGAGTCCCAGCTTCACTCGATCATGCTTGAAGATCGCATAGCTCTGTCTTAGTGGATGGCGCGAACCCTCCACGACACCGGGACCGGCACAATGCCCATCTGAGATTCCTCCCGCCCGCCTCTGCTTGCGATGTTCATGTGTTATTGCATGCGTCCACCGACCAAGAGATCAGGCACAGACCGAGGAACACTGCACGAACATCTACGAAACTGCATCAAACCACTTCGCACTACCGTGCCAGACGCCACCATACTACAGATGATAACGAATTCCAGCGTATCATCGCCCGCACACAGTCCGAATGGGTCCGTTTCTCTATCGATATCAAACTGAAAATCCTCATCACGGTCCACGTATGCGTAAGTACGTACCCGTAAAAGCCGGGCTTGAGCGTTACGGTTGCACGTCTATCATAAAACAGCGCTTCAGGGGAGTCCTTACAAAGTTCTTGGGCCATTCATCGAACGTTCGTTCAGGACCGACTTGTGGAGAAGTATTGCAACAACGCTGCACGTGTGTATCTACAGTGACAGACATCAAGGTTGTTTCCTTTCAGGCCGATCAATTGGGAGCCACATGCTCACCTACTTATACCCTGTGACTCGCTTTTGAACGTGCGTATCGACGTTCGGACAATGATCAAGTAGCAGGACATGCCAAGACGGAGGACACCCTGTCGCGTTGGTTTCAATTCGGACAGCTCCGATGTGCCTCCCTCCGTCTCTGTGTACTAGTAGTCTTCCAAGTCAACGGCTCTGCGCAGGAAGCTGCTACCGAAGCGAAGCTATGGCTGGCATGTGCATCATGCTCTGAGAGTAACACTAACAGGCAAGCGGTAGTACAATTACACGTTCAAGATAAGCTTCGTACGGCACCACAGGACTCACATCAATGCTTCTCTCGATACGCTCACTCGACTACCGTCGTATCGCTCTGATCGTCGGCGTTAACTGACGCTTGAACCTAGTCATAAAAGCGCTCCTGAGTACAGATGCCTCGCATGGAACAACCGAAGCCTGGAAACGGATGGAGACATCGACGTGAAGAAGGCACGAACCTCTTTACCCTCAATCAGCTGCTTCAGCAAACCGCGCCGAGCCAGATATGCTGCGCCTGAGTCCGCCCAAACCTGGTAGTCGGTGACCTTCGCGTCCTGATCGAAGTCGAGAATGTACGCGAACTCCTCGTCCCAAGACTGGCCCTTGCCCTCGCCCTCGATCCACGTGAACTGCGCGCGGCCCTTGACGGAGACGCGCTGGGTCTCCGTATCGACGACCCAGGTGCCAAAGGACATGTCTTGGTAGGTGAGATACTTGCGGAGGAGGTCGAAGTACGCCGGGACTGAGTTCGCGCCGGTCCAACCGTTGAAAGAGCGGCCGAGGAAGGGGGCGAGGAGAGGAAGACCATGCTCGATGGCCGAGATTTGATGCGTGGACGAGAAATGGGAGAGTAGGGTCTCGTTATCTGACTTGGACGCGAACGCATCGCACAAAGCTTGTGCAGAACGGAGGAGGTCCGCGCGGGTTGGGTGTTTGCCGGTGCTCATCATGGACGGCGGATGGGGAAGAGGAGTCGGGTCCGTGTGGTCGCTTGACGGAGGAATCAATACATACTGTAGGCTATAGCATTAGGCGTGTAGAGCAACACGAGGCAGATTTCGATTTACGTACCTGTTAATGAATCGAGCGCCTTTTACATAAATCCTCGTCGGCCACAAAACTCGACCTGTTCCGCCTCGTCGCCCGTCCCTCTTCTTCCTCTTCTTCTCTCTTCCCCTTCTCCTTTCTTCTCCTCTGCCCCCCTTTCCGCCTTTCTCTCCCCTCTCCCGCTTGCTAGCTGCAACTTCCTCGGAGTACTCTATGTCGTCGATTTCTACATACGACGAACACGGTTCCACAGACTTGAACGAGGGCAGTGATCACGGCAGCTCGCAGGAGAGGGACACTATTCCGACCTGGGAGCCTCGGTACGCATTGTTCAAGCACTATTACGGCGAGCTTGATGCTATATTTTTTCTGCCGCGCGTTTAGGAACCTCTGCCTGGCGCTCGAGTCTGCTTCGAAGCGTGCATCCCGCTATGAGCGACAGATCAAGGACCTTGAGGTTAGTCATTTGTTCCGGTTGCCACATCCCCTGTCTTCCCGTCAGCCTGCCTCTTGCCCACAGGGTGGCCTCCATCCGGCGTGCTCGAGACTTCTTCCTAAAGTCTTTGTGGCGCCTGACGCCTGTTTTACATCCACCGTAATCACATGGATGTTCCCCTCCACTACAGTGGTCTCGCGGGCTGCGAAGCTGCCCTATTAAGACACACTCTATGCCACACGCACCGCGCATGAAACTCTAGATCGAACTACCGGGGATCTTCTCCGCCCGAAGCAGGTTCGTGACTAACCTCATATAATAGACCAAGCTCGCCCTCGATCTCAGTAATTCCCGCGCGATCGAGAACCTACTTCAAGAGACTTTCACGGGCATTGAGGTAATCTCACTCTCTTCCAAATCTCGCTCGGCGGCTCGCTTATGCGTACCTTCCAATAGCACACCCGCGATCGGGCTTCCTTCTCATTGCGCCACACCATCCCCTACATTGCAGATTCGCTCGAGGAAGATCTCGCAGGCCTTGTCGAGCTCGAGGAACAACTCCCAGACATAGACCTACAGCTTCGAAGCATACGCAAGGTCTACGACCGTGGCCGTGACAAGGCCAGTCCCATCTCCGCCCTTTCAAACAATACAGTCCCTTATACTTTCCGCGCGGTTTTTAGGCACAGCAACTCATGGCATCGCTTGAGTGGCTCAACACGCCTGTCTCGCAGAGACTCCGTACCATCATATTCACACCGAACGCCCCTGTGGGCAAGCGGTGGAAGGTGCTCGTCGTGAGTCTGGGTTCCGTTTCTAGGCCAACCTCGCCGAGACGTAATACTGAGCCATCTGTTCTGTCCGCAGCGCACCGTCTTCGCTCTCGTCTTCTGTGCCTGCATGCGGATAGCGTGGATAACCCTCCGCGGCGCTGTCCGTGCCCATCGACAACGACTCGTATGGGGGGAGCGTCTTATGAGCTGAGTCCCACCCGGCCCGTCTACCCGTGCACACCGTCTCCGTCTTCCGTCTTCCGCCTGCCACACCGTCCGCGCATGCCAGCCCCATCGTCCTTGATCCTCCCGTTTTCCGTCCCTCGGCCTCAATCCGCACTCGTCTCGTCTCGTCTCCCCTCATCTCATCTACTCATGACCGATTTCGATCATACCCCTCTCATCTCGGCTCACGCTCATTTCTCGCTTGCCGCCTGCAGCACGTAGCATACACCCACGTCATTCACCATCTTCGTCCCATCTTCCTCACCACTTTGTGCTCTTTTCCTTCGCATATCGCTTCCCATTTGTCTCATTCCTTCCCCTGTAGGATATTCACGTCGGATTTCGCGGTCGGAATTTCTGATCTTCATGCTCTGAGTGGGCTCCTATGCTGTCCTGTCCTCCTGTATCTTCTTTTCAATCTCGGTTTCAATCTCACTTGCATCCTCGGATCTGCTGCTGCATCGTGTAATTTTATTTCATATATGAATTAGAAGGCGTGGTTGATTTCTGCGATCCTCGATATCTGACTGCTCCGAATCCGTTTGGCCCGGCTGATCTTGGAATTGCATGGAATCGGAGCATCTTAAGCCGCAAGACGACGTTCCACACTTCGAGTTGGTATCCGCGCGCGTATTACGTTTTCTACCTTTTCTTTAAGATGAAGAAATCCATGGGCTGGAGTAACCAATGACGCTGGGGAATGTGTCCCACGCCACAAATGTGTCCGAGAAAGGAAATACAAGCGCCAGGGCACAGCCAACATCCAAAATCCTCTTCAACTTGTTGGACTCCCCACTCTTGCCCCAATGCTGAGTCGCCCACCGCCACTGATCCACCCAGAATGCTCTGCCATATCCTATGTTTTGTAAATATGCACCTTGCGGACCCAGCTAATAGGAGGCGTCCCAAGCTCGAGTCCGACCGCCAGCATAGCAGCTTGTTCGGCTGGAAGCTCTCGGATCCATCGATCTGAACATATAGCACGGGTGAGCATTGAATTTGATCGCCGCGTTGCAGGCTGACCGTTCGTATGCGTCCATCTTCGGGCTAGTTATGATGATCAAATTATCTCTAAGAAGATCGGAGCTGACGCAGTCTAGATCTCAATACCATCGCCTTTGGCTGGCAATATCGTAGATGGTCAGCCCTGCTGGTATACAGTCACTCATCCACCGAGGTCTGCAGTTCCCTGGCCCCCTTGCACCTTGCCTCATCGCCCACCCTCTGACGTAGGCACCCTGCTTGCCCCATTTCATAACGTGGACAATAGCGGCCTAACAATCCTTGGCAGCGTCTCGCACATGACGGCCATCGTTGCATCTGCGTTTGCTCTGGCTCTTTTCTGCTTTCTGGTGCTCGCTGCTATATGCGTAGGCTCCTTTTTTGCCTTCGTCTACCGCCGTTATTATGGCCTCGAGCGTTCTCCCGTGGTCGACGTCGAAGCCCCGACTTCTCATTCCCCGAGCACAAGTTCCCATGAGAAGGCTCAAGAATCAGCTACTTCGGTCGGCCCTTCTTCTGAGCCTTACGATGAGACGATCTCCCCCAAGCCCAAACCTTCTGGTCCCAGTGAGTGCTCAAACGACAAGCTGGATCGGTTGGCCAAGCAGACGCTGCAGTTGTCTTCCAACGACAAGTCGACTTGGAAACGGCGTGCGCTCTCCTGGGTCGTGCCGGACGATATGCAGGCCCGGTTCTCGTCTCTCGGAATCTCTATCGCCAAGGCGAAGGCGCAGGCAAAGGAGAAGTGGATTTCGTGCGGCTCCGAACCTTCTCTCGCCACGATGGACATCCCCCGTATCTCGGAGGACGTTCCATGCACTCGTCCAGAGGAGTCCGCAGCGCTCTACTCTAAGACGTCAGCCTCGGGTACCCGGTCTCTGCCCGGATGCGTCAAGAAATCCGCGTCGGCTTCCATAGATCCCTCCCCTACTCCTTCGGACATCGTTTCAGTAGCTACTAAGGAAGCACCACGGTTATCGACGCCCAAGCAGCCTCCACCGACTCCACGAATCACAAGGTCCAAAGCATCTAGTTCGACCTCGCGGCCTCGGACGTCTAAGAAGGCTGCTCCAAGTTTGCGGCCCTCGATATCCAAGAAGGCGACTTCGTCTTCACGGCCCCGGACACGCAAGAAGTCTTCAACATCTCGCAATTCAGCTTCGACGTCGGCATCCACGGAACTCACATCATCGTCCTCTGCATCCACTCCGGCGCTCACCAATACCTTGACTTCTTCTGCAACTACCTGGGAACCGCAGACGCCGGATTCTACCACTATTCCTACCAGCGTCGCTGACCGTTCTGTCTGTCGGCCTTCCCCGTCCACGGAATCTCTGGAGGCCCGTTCAACCGACCCCAACGTTGCGGGAGCTCTCGCCCTATCCGAGGACATCCTCGCGTCCGGCTCCCTCCCAAGCTGCGTCAGCGGCCTCAGCGATGTCATCGGATGCCTCGACGTCCGCGCCTCGCTGATCGAGGATCTGGCAAAGGCCGCCGTGGATCCCGCTCTCGGCCTCAACTTCGACCCCTCCTGGCTCTCTCAAGCTGTCATTTCCATCTCCCTCGGAGGGGAGCTTCCGACAAGCTGCGCGTCCTCCCCCATGCCGCCCAAAGTCATCGAGGGACCGCCTCGACTTTCCACATCGGACACTATCACCACCCACAGGGAGAACATGGGCCCCAGCGACGGACACA
>BACB01000337.1:0-37545 GCA_000338015.2 Ganoderma multipileum BCRC 37180 | reverse complement strand
GAGACAAATGTGGGGAGAGGAAAATGTAATAGTACAGTATAGGACTCGAGTCTCGGAAAGCGGCGGCAGTGTTCACTGTACAGTGCATCCACCGCTTTCTCTATCACGTCGCTTCTCACGGTGGCTCTTGGGCATCTCTCCAACTACCCTAGGTTCGTCACGTTCCGTCTCTGCACCAGAAACGGCAGAGACGGCCGAGAAAGAGGTCATTCTCGATAGCCTCTCCGACGCGTCCACGGATATCCGGGGGTGGTGACTCGAAGAAGACATGCTTTCTGCTGCGGTGACAGCGCTCCGCATGCTGGCGGAGTTGGGCGTGGTGCTAGTACTGGAGATGGACCGCGGACGACCATCGGCGTCGTGCTTGCGGCGAAGAACCGACTTCTTGCGGGAGATTTGCTGGCTTGTTTGGGATGGTGCGGTGGGTGTTGGTGTTGGCGGCGGATGGGGATCTTGGTCGATGGTCAACGACGACCGGGAACGCTTGAAGGCGGAGAAGACCTTGAAAGCTGTCGGAGGGTGAAGGTGACCATGGGCGGTGGAAGAGTTGAGAGGCTGAACTGAATCCATACTCGTGCGACGCGAGACACCATCATCGGAGGTCTGACTTGTCGGGCTCGTGGGAGTACCAACATTCGTGGCTGCGGCGAGGATCTCCATGGGGGAATAGGGGTTCAGAGGGTTGCCGCTTTCAGCGTACTGCGCGTACAGCAGCAGTTGAGAGCGCAGGTCGCAGGTCGGTGGCGCATTTGACGCGCACTTGGCGTGGGCGA
This sequence comes from Ganoderma multipileum BCRC 37180, assembly GCA_000338015.2. NCBI lineage: Eukaryota > Fungi > Basidiomycota > Agaricomycetes > Polyporales > Polyporaceae > Ganoderma > Ganoderma multipileum. The sequence goes on along the minus strand of BACB01000337.1, from coordinate 36,772 downwards.
TGAGACTGCACTGCTCGCAGAGGACGGCGCTCTTCTTGACACTCTGGAGGCAGACCCTGCAAATGACCGCTAATCCCGGAGTTAGACTTTTGAATGGGTCGATCAGGCACGATGACGTACGCTTCCCAAAGGTCGTCTTCACGAAGGAGTGCTCTCGGGGAGAGATTGCGTCCTGGCCATTCGATAACCTCGGGCGAGCTGGAGAAGAGGGCTGATCGAGAGACGTCCGGCGATCAACAGCAATCGGATCGGGGCCTTGCTGTCCAATGTCAGCGAGGAAATGGATCGCCTTCGACTTCTGCATGTCGGCGCTCACGCGGCGCAAGAACGGGATGCTGTCTTGCGGCCGCAGCTCCTGTAGGTGCTGAAATAATGTTAGCTTTTGGTAGTGGACTACGTAAACAGCGGACAAAAACACAAACCTTGTGAGCAGCTGAGTGTCTCTTCAGCCACTCGTGATCGCACAGCGCCTCAGCGCTTGGTCGCTTGGTAGGATCCTTGTTAAAGCACATTTTCAAGAATTCCTGCAGGCTCTCGGAACATTCCTCCGGCAACGGTGGCGACGCGTCCTCCACGATGCGGAACATAACTGAATAGATATGTCAGGGCGTAGGGTAAAAGTGGAGCGGAAGTCCTTGGCACTCACCGGACATACTGTTTGCGATCTCAGCGTAGGGAGGTCTGCCGGTCAGGAGCTCGATGACCGTACATGCCAGCGACCAGATGTCGGACTTCGTCGACGCGCCCTTGAGCTCGATGACTTCGGGAGCCATCCAGTTCGGGGTGCCAGCGACGTCTTTCATCTCCCGCTCCATTGCGCGGAGGTTGAGCGAGACTCCAAAGTCCGACAGCTTGACGTTTCCCGTCTTAGTCGTTAGAATGTTCGCCGCCTTCAGGTCGCAATGGACAACGTCGTTCTGGTGGAGATAGTGCAGCCCTTCCAGAATCTTGACAACGTAATTCGCCACGAGCCGCTCGTTCAGCTTCCCGAATGCCTTCAGTGTCTGCCCTAGGGAACCATTCTCCGCGTACCTGCAATTCAAAAACGTAAGAGAAGTGTCAGCGAGAAGCGCTCGGCAAAAACGTACTCAAGCACGATGTTGAGGGTGTCATCGTCGCGTGCCATCCCCTCGTATTTGACAATACTTGGGTGCGACAGACTCTTGACCAGGTCCACCTCCTTCATGAGCTGCGCGATCTCCTCCTCCTTCAAGCCCTCTAGGCGTATCCGCTTCACGGCGACCATCTGGCCAGTGTTCAAGTTCAGCGCTCGGTACACGGCGCCGAATTGCCCACGACCAATGCAGTTCCCCAGTTGCTGCAAGTCATAGCCAATGAGCAAGCACGCCATACAAACAGAAAGACAACCAACAAAGGAAGAAACAACTTACGAATTGGGTCGGTGCCTTGCCGTCCTCCCGAACAATCAGGGTTTGACGAACAGCGCTGCCGTCGTAGGAGTCCCGGGACATAAGGTCACTTGCACTCGCGTTGCTCGAGCCCACACCCAGGTTGACCATGCTCTCGAACCTCGACCGCCTCGGCTTCGCCCCGTACTCGTCGAACGAGTTCGGTCGTGGCTTCCTTCGCGAGCCAGCGGCGTCCACCTCGCTCTGGAACCGACCACGAAGGGGCCGCGGGGGTCGATCGCTACCAGAGGCGCCGTTGAGGTCCGTCTTCGATCCATCGGGCGACGCGGACGGAAACACAAAGCCGGCGCCTGGCGGTGTCGAGCGCTCGCCAGACACTGTTCGCGGAAAGGGCACCGCCCCGTCACTCCCGCCCTCAGGGGAGGCTGAGCCCTCCCTCCGCGGGATGTACACGCCATTCCGGTTGCCAGGAGCTTTAGAGCTACTGCGCCTGAGCACGATCCGGCGCGGGGGTGAGCCGCTCGTATCGGGTGACGAGTCGCGTGGCAGCAGCTGGTCCTTGGGCAACAAACCGGGCGTATCCACGCTGTGACGCGCGCGGTGGGTGGGCCGACGGGGGAACTGTGGGAGCGACTCGACGCTCTCGTTCGGAGACCGTGCGGAAAACGCGAGCTTGCTGCGAGGCGGTGAGACGGAAAGAGGCGTGTGGATCGGTGCGCTGAGGGACTCGTCATCGTCATCCAGGAAGGGCGACTTTGACGGCTGAAACGAGTCCACGCCGATGAAATCGTCAGGCCATTTTCCTTTCCCCAGCTTTATAGGGATAGGGGCACCCTTGGAGGGAACGCGCGCCTTGTCCGACTCCGTCTTGTCAGACCTCGTTCTGCTCGTCGCGCTGTCTTCCGCCTCCTCCACCACTCTTGACAGATCTACGATGGCCGTTTCGCTTGGTCGCCGCTCGCGCGACGGCCGGGAAGGGGAATCAATGCTGCGTTTCCGGCTCTCGTCCTTGAATGATGAAGCCATGCTGCTGCCCTCGGTGCGTGTAATGGAATGCGACTCTGATGGCGCAAGGGAAGTAATGTCGGTCGTAACAGTGCGGATGGTCCCAAACTTGCTGTGGCTCCCTGGACTCCGCGGAGGCTCGAGGAGGCTTGAGAACATCGTCGTATCGGTGAGGTTGCTGGACGCCTGTGACTGACGCATCGCTATAGGGACGGGAAACTCGACGGACTCCGCAAGAGAGCCGATGATGGAGTCTCCCACCGACGCGCGAGTCGAGTCGGCGACCGAGACGCGCTCGGCAACGGGGCGGACGCGCAAGGGAGATCGTGGAGGGACCGACGGCCGGACATCCCCCTCCCGTTCCCGAGGATCGGGCTTTAACTCGTTGGGACTGCTGCCGAAGACATCGTCGTTGTTGACCGTCCTGCCGTCGCTCGAGTCCTCGTTGGGGCTGTCGGATCGGACCGTGGGCAAATGCTGATGCGGACTCCACCTTTTTCGGATGACGGGCGAGCTGGGTCCGACAGGTGATGTCGAGCGCTGCAGCTGGCACATGCTCAAGTTTGGCGTAGATGCGGCGGCACGGTTGTTCTGCCCATACGGGCTGGCCGCCACAGCACGACCACCATCCTGCTCCTGCCCCTGGATGATCTTGGACCTGCCCACCACGGGGAACTCCGCGAGCCTCGAGAGCGCGAGGATCGTCTTTGCAACCCGCGACAGAGACTCGCCAGTGGCCTCGATGAGATCATCGCGGTGAAAGAGCTCCCCCGCACTGACCCCGACGGACGAGGAGCCCGCCAGGAACTTGGTCACGTTCGACGTCCGCACGAACCCGTCCTCACGCTTGTCCACTCGCGCGATCGTGCCCGGGAAGAGCTTGTTCACCAATCTGTCGGGTTTACGGCGCGTCCGCGTCATCAGTGTCAGCGAAGCTCATTTGGCGGCATAATGTGTGACGCACTGGCACAGGACATAGCCGTCTCGCAACGCCTCCACGAATAGCCGCCTCTCCCTCTCCTCGCTCCCCGAAGCTACCCCGTTCCCTTGCCCCACCAGATTGACTTGTGTCGTGCTACTTCCTAATGCACCCGACCTCGTCCATATCCGCTCCAACCGCGCAAGGGGCCGTAAGCGGGCCCCAACCTCCTCCCACTCCTTCGGGTCCGGCGAGGATTTGTTCAATTGCGATGGCGGTTTAAGCATCTCCTTGCACAGGAACGATGTCGCGGATCGAATAAGCTCTCGGTGTTCCGGGTTGGATGCAGTCGACAGCGAGCTGGTGGAGGCGTTGTGGAAGCGATTCTGATACCCAGGTGAGAAGTTCCGCTGTGAAGGGGATACAGCGCGAGAGCGGGGAGCTATAGGCGAAGCGGCTCGGGAACTACTCGGCGATGGCGAGACGGTCGAAGGGCGGGCATCGAGGGACGGCCGGCGGGCGTCCAATGACGTGCGTCGAGCAGAGGCATTCGACGACGATGATGCAAGGGGCAGATGTGATGAGGAGGAAGCAGAGGGGGTCACCCGCGTTGGCGTGCGAGTTGACGTGCGCGATGAGGAACGGGGCTGGATGGGACTGTACGCACGGGGAGTAGGTGTAGTGGGTGAAACGGGAGGAGACCCGAGGCCGAGGGGAAGATGGCTCGCACTCGCCGCTGCCCTTCTCGAGCTCACGCCAATCCCTCGAGGCGGCGGCGAGCCCGGAGATGATGGATCAGGTGATCTAGCCGTGTCCCTGGACCTTCGCGTCGGTGTCTCTGGTGGCGGCGAGCGAGCACGGTCGCGGGCCTGGGGAGAAGGAGAGGCGGTGGATGACGAAGCGAGCGTGAGGGGAGCGGGCCGACTCTTTGGCGGCCGCTGCTCGTTATCCCTGGGAGATGGTGAGGATGTGCCGTTTGGGCGAGTGTCTCGTCTGGGAGCCAGCGGGGTTGGGCCACTAATATCCTTGGTACTCACGGCGGGCTGAACGGAGGACCTTCGGGTACGGTCTCGAGGTGGCGACACGAGCGCAGCAACATTAGAGGAAGAGCCAGAGGGGAGCGCGAAGGGCTGGGTGAAGGGGGAGGAAATGGACTGCGCAGAGAGTTGGAGGGCGGGGGACGACATGGAGGCCTGGCGCATGGAGGGCGTCAAGAAGCTTGTATGGCCGGCTCCTCGAACTTTGTGGTTGGGGCGATCTTTGTGTGCGCGGGCAGCTGCGTCGTCCTGATCCTGTTCGCTGGTCAGCGGAGGGACTGGCGGCACGGGCACGGGTATGGGTATGGGTGAAGACACATCTCTGGCCGGCCGGCGGAAGGAAACCTTAGATAGCACCCGCGATCTGGCTTTCTCCTTCTCTTTCCGGCCATCCTCCTCGGACGCTCTTCCCTTGCCCTTTCCCGCTCCATGCGAGAGCACGCCCGACTCGTCAACCGGCGCGGCATGTTTCGCTCTTGACTTTGTTGCGGTCCGCAGGGACTGCTCCAAGGAGGTCCGGAGCCGACTGAACGTCTTCGGATGGCCCTCCGACGCGGGTTCTTGCCGGGAAGAAGACGGGGTGGGGGGATCTACGTGCTTTTGGGAAACCATAGGGAGCGGCTTGGAAATCGTAACGTTGAGTTTGGCAACGGCTGCCGCCATATGAACAGGTTCGTGGTAGTTGTCGGAAAGGGTACTTGGCCGATGCTAACAACCGTACTGCAACGTGGACGCGGACGCGTCGTGAGCGTGAGCGGCATCGTGCAGGAGGAAAATGCTGACGGCACTCACTCAAATAAGACAGGCGGAAGGGACAGCAATCGACTCCGGCAGTTCTGAATGTGACGGGAGGGGGTGAGCATGGGAACGGGGTGCGGGCGAACGGGTGAAGGGTCGGAAGAAGGAAAGTGACAGTCGTACCCAGAATGCCACGGAGCAGAGTTCTAGTATTCAGATATGCAGGAGAAGACCGCCCTCGGACGGGAAGTGAGAGTCAACGGAGGGGCAGGGACGAACCACAGATATAAACATGCAAGTCAGCGGACCCGGGCGCGCTCCTAATCGGAGAGGTGTGACAGTAGGCTAAGGTAGGGGATGGAAGAGATTGTGGCGATAGGAAACAATGTCGGTGCAAGGCTGGAGATTCCTCAGAGCGATGATGGCGGGCGGACGGTGAGTGGAGCGGTCTGAGGACGCGCCATACACGCGGTGGGGGCGGACGAGAAGGGGGGCGGAGGGGGGCCTCTCTGGGGCCTAGTGGGCGGTCTGGAGGGCGGAGAGACGACGAGCGGGAAAAACGAGCGGGTCGCTGGTCGTTGTTAGCGGCAGAGGGAGGTGCGGCACGAGTCGACTGCGAAGCTCCCAGTCCTCTGGCACTTGCTCCTGGGCGCCCGTTTTGGCCCATAAAAGCTCAATCCCTCCCCCGTAGCCGCTCGTCGTCCGCCCCTCCTCCATCAGCCGACCCCACCGACGATCGCCCACAACCAACCCACAACGCTCTCCATAATCCGTGCGCACCGAATCAGTCTGTTTTCCACCGCCAGCGAGCTTGGGGAATGCACGTTATTATCTCGCCATCTACGCTAGCGTCGAGGCCCGGGCCTCCCAGTGTGATCGCTATCAGAGCTCACTCGGACGCGCCGTCCCGTGGCCACAGGAGGCGGGGGATCCGAGCAGGCCCAACAGGTTCCCCGGACGGTCTGGTGGAGCGTCCGTGACAGCTGCCCTGTGCGCGCGCAGGCACGCGCCCCCTCTGGCTTGATTCATGAATGAATGCAGTCGTGAATGCAATCTTGCGTGCCCTTGCACGGCGGCAACACGCTCCAGCCCAATGAGTGGCCTATGACGACACACTTTCTCGTCGATGGGCGATGACGATCGACGACCTCATCACGCCCTTAACGCGGCGCTGGGTGTGGAGCGCCGCGCTCGGCCGACGCTTCGACATCAGTGGGAAAAACAGATATGTCGCGTTTACGTGGGGTCCCACCGTGCAGGACGCTGTCCACGGGACGCGCGCACCGAGCGAAAGACACTGGTCGCCGAAGCTTCGAGCGGGCATGCCTCCATGCAATTCTACCGAGGATTGCAAAGTTGGCCATAGCACTGACAGCTGCCTATGACAGCGCTCCCTGCGGGGCTGGTCGCTGTCCGACCGAGAGGGCAAAGACGCACCGCGACTCTGGCGACGCGCCGCTGACGCGTCTTGTCGTATACAGGTCTAACCATATGGAACGATCACGTGTCTGGCTAGGACGAGCACCGCGTCTCACCAACGTCTCACTCAGCCTCGCTCGCAGCCTGAGCGATCCGCCCTCGACGCGCAGGCGCAGACGTTCACCACGCCTGGCGGCCTGCCGTATTTGCACCACAACCATCCTTCCAGCGGCCGAGCCCGTCGTTCCAGGCCCCCCGCCATCGCCTCGAGACCCCGCGGTCTTCTCGGACCACAAGCTTAACTGACCTCACGAAGTTACGCGACTTTCATTCCACATGCTCGCCTCCATGAATAACCTGTGCAGCACTGCTTCAAATACAACGAACTTGTAGGCCGTCGGCCCTTCGCGCTATGATAGGACCACCGAACTCGCCAAGCACCTCTTGTCAGACTTGTGTTCTCCGTATCTTCGGGGTAATGAAACCGAGGATCATCGTAACAATGCACCTGAGTCGGATGCTGCGCCGGTGTTTAATATTCTCTCACCAGAGTACGTACACGAGCGCTGCCATCATTCGTCTTGAAAGGCTGAAGCAATCTTCCTCCGCGGCCTTTAAGAATTTGCATATTGTTGCCAGCATGGGCCGCACAGCCGATTGCCAATGCCAGCCATTCGCGACACACGCGCCGTGGGCGTACGCCGTACGACGAAGCCCGCAAAGCGCAGTTATGGTTCGCGATTCGGCAGGTCGAGGACCGAACAGGGGTTTTTAGGCCAACGTCCATCAGACGCTTCCTCCGTTCCCGTCACCCACAGATAGGAGGATACCTGTGCTCCTGAGAGTATCCGTGAGCAACTAGGAAACAATGTTCTGATTTTATAAACGTCAACAACGGCATCGTAGGACGTGCATATATGCATAATGTAAAGGGGATGAGCAAACGTACTGAACGTGATCTATGATCTACGCCTCTGTTCGTGTCTCGATCGCGGTCGTCCCGGGCTGACCGTCTGGGATGCCGAAGGGATCGCAGCGGGCAGAAGAGTGGGCCAGGCCGCGAGAGCAGCCCTAACATGGACAAAGTGCTCGGCCTAGCCACTTTACGTCCTTGGCTACATTTAGACAACGGGCAGTTCGTCTACGATGAAGGCGGGTGAAGGGTAGTCATCAAATCATCCTAGCTAGACGTGTTTAAGGCTCACCAAGCGCAGAAGTTCGGCTTGGGAAGGGACGGTAGAGCGAAAACTGAGCACTGTCATGAACAATGCCGGGTTCATTCACAAGGCGTCGTGCTTCGAAGAAGCGCAGTATGCTTCTCTCTTATGTCGTGCACTTGCGCATAGTTTAATAGTGCACACACCGCGGTCGGTGCGCCTGGGCGAGGGGAAACAGGGTGAAAACATCAGTGTTCGCGATCGCAGGAAAGCAGCAAAGTAGCCAGACCCGTCTTCTTCCGCACCGACGATCCTGACGAGGAACTTGATAGCTCTTGAAAGTGCTGGTTATCATGCCACTCCATGAAAGATCCACTGTTGATCAATGTCTGCGTGGGATGTGCACGGACGCCACTGCGGCCATGACGGAATTCGAATGGACTAGGCCATTTCTTTATGCACGACATCGCAGACACTTCGCAGGACTGCCGTTCCCATAAACATGAGCGCAGAATCGCAACGACGTGATGATCAAGCTCACCTTCACAAAAATACATGGCTTGCCCAGTCTGTGAGGGATTCACTGCGTCCTACGGCGATAGAACGACCGCCACAGCGCGCGACGGTCGCCACTTCATAAGGGTTCCGAGGCAGGAATGACAGGTACAGTGGAGTGCGAGTTGGCGCAAACATGCCTTCCCGGACGATACGCGCATGGTGTCGCAGATAAGCCTGCCTTGGCAAGCACATCGTTGTTCTCGAAGATGGCACAATGTGCCTCGAGGACAACCGGCATCTGCGCTAGAAGCACAACGGACTTGCAAGGCCTCCTCAAGCATGTGGATCAGAGATAGACGTGGGTGGGCTCTCCAGCCCGCGACAATAGCGAGCTGCGAGAGGTGATCCAGGTCAGAGACTCAGAGTCAGACTGACCGTCATCGCCGACACGCAGGGTGTGGAGTACAGTTTGACTTCCATTCTGGGACTGAAGACGTGTTCCGGGGGATGCCGGCGGAGTGCGAAAGGGGGCACAGCTGCAGCGGGTTGTTCTCACGCGCGGACGGTCTCCACCCACGATGTCAACCCGAACGACCACGATTAGGACCCGACAACTGACAAGGACCGTCCCCCACTCGCAGAATTCCTCTGTTCAGAGCAACGAGGAGGAGAACATAAATATGAACGGGTCGTCTGGGAAGGCCAGGGCGACCAAGAGGGGCGCAAAGACCTATTGCTTGTGCAAAAAGGCGGATGATGGATCGCCCATGATCCACTGCTCGAGCTGCAAGGATTGGTGCGTCCCTTCATCCCTTCACCCCATTGCACCTACCACGGTTCGCTAACGATCTGTGTCGCAGGTATCACTTTCGATGTGTCGAACTGAGCGAGAAGGATGCGGAGGAGATCCGTGAGTTGTCCCCTATCCTCCTGTGGCGCTCCACACAAGCTCACCCCGTTTTCCATTCAGAGTCTTACGTATGTCCCGTATGCCACGAGAAAACTGGCGCCAGAACTATCAGTGAGTATTTTGCCTCCCCCATCCCTGTTCACCTCCAGCGGCCTCGTCGTGGCCTCCTTTGCTGCTATCGATGTACTACGCACCAATACGATACCTGGTTGTCCTCCCACCTACTGGCCTGGGCTACTATATGCTCGTCCCTGCGTTACGGAACGTACACACCCGCCGTCTGCGGAAGGTCCGACCACGTTGGTAGAGCAACAAGTCCTGTCGTTCCGTACCTCGTGTGCTCTCCGTGTCTGGTAAAGCGCCTGCCTGCTGTAGCTAGCTAGTTGCCGTAGTCCCTCCGGGCGACCGTGGTCAATAAAGCAAAGAGCACCGAACTTATGACGGTCGAACCGACGTTGTGAGGAGGGTACAATTGTATGTGTATGTCGCAGCCAGACACAGACATTATTGAACGCCCACGACGAGGACGTACTTTTCTATTCACTGTTACGTAGTGTACACCATGTAGTCCGTTCCGTGGCCCCATTGCTTCTGTTCTTCCTTCCATTTTCAAACCTGCTATGATCGTCCACGATCGGGATACTGACTATAGCTGGTTGCGTTTGCAGAGGAATGGGAAGGGCCAGACGCAATGCAGGCCGCCCGTAGTGAAGACGCTCCAGTCGCACGAGCGTCGACCAGCACTGCTGCGAAGGACGAGAAGGCCAAAGCCAAGGTCGAGCCCAAGGAACACGAAACCGAGGACGACGCAGAAAGCGACGGCACGGAGGATTACGATCCTGAAGCTGATAAGGCCCCCAAGGTACGTCCTACACGCTCCACCATGTCGTCGAGGTCTCACCGTAGTACCGCTCGACAGCGAAGGGCGCGTCGTCCCACTTACCACTCGGACGGTGGCTCTGACTCGGGCGGGTCTCACCGCGCCGCGAGTCCTAAGCGCATCCGTCGGGCGACCACGAGCAAGGCCGAGAAGGAGCCCGCTCGAAAGCCGCCCACTTCCTCCGCGGAGCACAACCCGGCCAAGAGGAAGAAGTCCACGTCGAGCCAACCTGCCCCTCCGCCGGCGAAACGCCCGCGGTCGGAGTCGACCACCGGAGAAGACGCCGCCCGCAAGTACTGCCTGACGAAGCTGCAAGAGCTCTTCCGCCAGATCTTTGTGCGGTATCCTTTCCTCAAGCAGCCCAGTGAGGACGACTCGGAGGCGGCTCCCGAGTCGAGCCTTCAGCCTGATAAGAAGTCCGAGGAGTTGTCTCCCGAGGAGAAGGAACAGTTGGAGTCCAAAGCCAATCTGTTCGGCGTTGATCTCGAGAATTGCATGTACGAGCTCTATTCTGAGCCTGACAAGTCAGGGAAGCAAATCGTCGGTGGAAAGTATAAGTACGTCTATGAACGCCTCTCCGTGTATGAACACCTAACTGATGACTGGCCTTGCGATCGCAGGGAACGTTTCCGGATGCTTACGTTTAACTTGAGCAAAGCAGACCGTGTTGTCCTCCACATGCGCATAGCGTCGTCTCATATAACACCAAAAGAGCTGTCCACGATGTCGTCCACGGACCTCGCGAGCGAGTCAGAGAAGCAGTCCATCAAAAAGCTCGAGGAGGAGGCGCTCGCGCACTCCATCCTCAAGAAGTCCATCGTCCCCCGCGCCAAGATCACCCACAAGGGGCTGCAGGACATCGAAGACGTGACAGGCGCGGGCCGGCGTGAGGTTGAGCGCGAGCGCGAGGAGGAAGAGGAGGAGCGCATCGAGAGGGAGCGCCTCGCGCGCCTCCGCGTGCAGGCCCAGCGCTCCCAGTCCACGGGCTCCGCCCCGCCTGAGTCTCCCGTCGCCAGCCAGGCCCCGCCCGCTGCGTGGGGTGCCCCACCCCCGGTCCCGCTGCACGTTTCCCCAGCCCCAGCGCAGGCAAGCGAGCCTGCGTCGCCCTCGTCGTCCATGCGGCCGCCCGCGCACCCGCTGTTCGTGCCGTCTGCGCCTGACTTCCCCGGGGCCCCGGACGAGAACGAGCTGAACCTCGCGGACCTGATTAACATCGATGAGGAGGCGAGCGGAGAGGTCCCCATGTCACCCGCCGGGGCCTTGCCCAACCCGTTCGCAGAGCTCCCGCCCTCGCTCCCGGAGGCGAAACCAGAGGCTGCAGCCCAGTCTTCCCGTTCGCCCACTACGTCCTCCATCGGTCCCGGCATCGGTATTTCTCCCTTCGCGGCGAAGGGCTCTCAACCGGACACACCGTCGCGGTCCTCGTTCGACCTCAATGCTCTATGGACTCCTACTTCTTCCGACCAACCGCCACAGCCGCCACCGACAGATCCTCAACCCCGGGAAGAACCTTCGTCCTCTGCGCCGGTTGGCCAGCAGAACGAGGCGGAACTACTTGGCGGCCAAGCAGACGACCAGGACTTCGACATGTTCCTCAACCACCCTGAGCCGGACCCCCCGGGAGAAGAAAAACCTCCTGAGCCTGTGGAGCCTACTCCCGAGGAGAAACGAGCTGCATTCGACGCACAGACTCCGGTATGGGATGGAATCGTGAGTATCATTCTCGCTCTGCTCCGACGCATCGCAGCTGACCCGTTCTCGTACAGGTGAGCATGCCTCTGGACTCGACCATCCCGCAAGAAGTGCCGGTCGTCGCTCGGCAGTCCGGCGGACGAAGCCTAGGAAGCGACTCGGCGGTGTGGCAGACGCTCTTCCCGTCCAAGGAACTCAGGATCGACGGGCGCGTACCTGTCGAAAAGTCTGCCCAGTATCTGACGCAAGTGCGCCTCAACCCTTCAAAGGAGCTCATCGCCGTCGCCTTCTCCCCTACACCAGGGGCGGACGCCACCGGGTTCCATGCTTTGAAGAGTCACCTGTTGTCCAAAGGGTAAGCTTACTCGCATCGCTTCTGCTTCGTTCAGTGCTGGCGTGCTCATTACCGCTTGCAGACGCCATGGGCTGATCTTTCCGTGGGGCCACAACCCGAAGTCAAGCGCTCCAGGACGCGAGCTTTACGTCGTGCCGTTGCTATCGACCGACCCCATTCCTGAGTATATGGAGCTTCTGGACCAGCTCCAGCTGCCGAAGGAACGCATCGTGGATTACCTCGTGGGTGTCTGGGTGTTGACGAAGGGGAAGCTCTCTCCCCCTCCCCAGCCTGCCCCCGCCCATGTTTCTACCCCGCAACCGTCCATTACGCCCCCTTCTCTTTCCAGTTCCGACTTCTCGCACCAGCAGCATCCGAATGTTTTGCCGCAGGGCCCACAGGTGATACAGTCACAAGTTCCAATTCAAGCTCAAGTACAGCCTCCAACAGCGGCAGGCGGCGGCATGTCCCCTCTGTCCGCCGCACTCTCAAATCCAACCCCAGATTTCAGCTCCTTGACCCCAGAACAAATCACACTCATGCTCCAGACGTTATCCAGGACCTCTTCCCAATCGCCTCCGACTTCCGTTCCGATCCCGGGCCTCCCTCCAACGCAGCAGCCCATGGCGCTTCCCACGGCTGCCGCACAAGCGTGGAATCCCCAAGTACCCGGGCCCTACCCTCCTCCGGCGTACCCTCAAGTCCAGCAGCAACCTCCGTATCCCGGAAACGGATCCCCGACTTCCCAACGACCCCCAGGCCCATACGGGAATGATCGATTCAACGACCAGAGACCGTATCAGAACCATCCCAATAACGGCTTTGAGCACCGTGGACGCGGAGGGCGCGGACGTGGGCGTGGACGAGATCAAGGCTGGTCGAAGGCCGGCTTTGGCGCTAGGGGGCGGGGCGGCCCTCCGCCCACAGGTCCACGGAATAGAGGAGGCGCTGGTGGTGGTCCATGGGGCGGTGAACAGCAAAGATGGGGCTGAGCTTCTACGCGGCCCTGGCTCGATGTCCGTTCACGTTCCCAAAATAGTAGGTAATTCTCCGAAGTTCACTGTAGTATCATTAAATTCCTTCGTTGTATTTCTATGTACCTTACCTATCACAGTACTACGCGATTGTAGTTTCTGATCAGTGCTGTACTCTCACTTCCGACGTGTTCGCTCTGTCAAGCATCCCTTGGCATTGAACAATGCGCGGATCGCCTACACTGCCGTTGCGCGTCACATCTCCGGAGGTACTGGCATCGGAACAGGCGAGTCATACTACATCCTGCGCACTTCGTTGGAGAAAGAGCCGCTTCGCCTTGCTTCGCTACTCCCTTTCGTCATCTACTAACATCTTATTTCCAACATGCCTTCTCAATCCGACGCTGCTATTGAAACCATCGCTCTCGATACTTTGTTGTAAGGAGTCATTTGCGATACATCGCTGTACGACACTCATAACGTGGGATAATAGGTTTCCAGATAACTATTGTACTGCTGTAGTGGCAGGTACGTATTCAGCTCGAACGTCTATGCTTGATCAACTCACGTATATATATATATATATGTGCTTGTCTTGTACGACTGGATGGTAACACTAAGCCGCGAGGCCCAGCTCTTCTGGACAGGAACGCCCGCCCCCTCTCGGCAACCTTGTACTTTTCTACCAAGTATTTGAATGTGCTTGTGCAAGTTCTAAACATGGTCGCTATCTGGAATCCTTCCATATCTGATGAGGTATGTTTTTCCACCCATTGATGCTCTAGACTATATGGCTGATTTACAGTGCTGTGCCCAAAGGGGTGCGTCAACTTCAGGGAAATGACGTGTGCATTTTCCATATTTAGGTCAACTGTGTCCATAGTTGCACGAGCATCGTCGTCGTGAGTCAAATCATTGTATGTTTAAGTATTGTCCCACCGGCGGGTGAGCGTCCCCCATCCACCTGTCCATTGCAACTTACTAAAATCATACTTTCAGTATTTTCCGGGCTGCGGGCTTATGCGCTGACTCAACGCCGCTGGCCAGCTGGCCTCATTTTTCTTCTCTCATGCGTTCCGGTTGTCATAAATATGGTATGTCACTACTTCTCATTGATGAGCGCAGGGCTACAGGATACACAGTTGTTCTTCAGATTCAATATCGTCGGTGTTAAGTTTCCCATCTTGGGCTGCGTGAGCAACGCTACGCTTCCTCCCTCTGTCGGACACGGGTACGAATTATCCGTCATTTTACTTAGTGTGCCTTTACTAACTACATGATAGCTGTTCGTAGGGTATCCTGCCCACGTCACTATGCTAGGATTTTGACGTCGAATCAACAGTCGTAATCACGGAGCGGATATCCATTATTCTGGCCGACACTATGCTCATTATAATCACCTTGAAACGAATGATACTTGACGGTGAAACGACGACTAATAGGCAAATCAATATCACAAAAACGAAAAGCCTTGCGTCGACAATGCTATATGATGGTTCGTGCATTCATTTTCGACCGCGTCTCTGTGCTGAAGTCTTATCTGCAACTTGACAGGTCTACTCTATTTCGCGCAAGCCCCTCATAACACTCATATATCAGATCTTTGCTTAACCTAATTATGCCTGTGAACAGCGTGCTGTTGACCCTCAATATCATCCAATTTGTGCTCACAGAACTGTCGGTGGATCAGCTGGTAGATACTTCTTTCCCATTCACTTCATTTCCTTCTTTACCGCCCTCATAGCTCACGTCATCCCTCAGGCAACAGTGGGTAAATCCAGCAAATTTATCGGATTCTTCACAGCCCCGTATGTCGAAAGTGGTTTACCCTAGAATATGTCGCATTCTTTCTGAACAGCATTGATCAAGTCTCGCTCCCCAACCGCGGCTTTCATCAGTCCTCGTATCTCATTTCCTCCTTGATCTCCAAGAAGCCTATCAGAGAACAGTGGTGGGGCTTGCCACCGGTGACCTCTCATACACCTCGCAGAGCTTCAGTATTCGCTCAATCAACCGTATGCCCGCCCTCGGTTCGCTCGCCGCAACGATAGATCCGGCGCACTATCCACTGGCGGACGGCGACAAAGGCGTAGATGACGACTCCTTTCGGTCATTAAAGGATATCCCCATGCGTCCGGACGGTGGCGAGTTCACCCAGATTTTGTGCGCTGAAGACGAGTTCAAGTCGGCAATTATAGAGAATTAGCTATAGGCTATAGGCTATTACCCGGGTTTTTGAAAATTGATGTGCCCATCACACCTCTCCCCTGGTCGTTCTTGTACACTGACTCGCACTTGCTTTTCAATGGTAGAATGAATGCCTGCAACATGGAACCCCTCTACTGCATTACACACCACGGCTACTTTTTGCGCGGATATCTATGCCAGCAGTTTGAACAATTGATCTTAGACGTACATTGAAACAATCTTCGTTACATATCAGTTTTCGTAGACTTATGCCTGGCCAGAGGATAAATCTCATGTGTTCAAGTTATTGAGCTCACGCGTGGTGAGGTATTCACGACTCAAGTGGCACGGTTGTGAATTCGGAGAGCGACGAGTTTGCACCGGTTTCGGCAAGCACCCGAACCATAAGTACGACGAATACACGACCAATGTCACCCGAAGGAAGAACCCTCGTTTCCATTTATAATAGATCAAACAACTCCGCAGGGAGGTATTAAGACGGGGATGAATCGCCATTCCACACGCACGCAGCCCGTTCGCGGCCCTCATGCCGAGTAGGTCGTATTCGCTGCGAAGTGACTGGAACGTTCAGCTCGAGAGCAAGCAATGAGCGTTGACAGAGCGGTCATTCAACATTCGACCCAGAACGGGCCAGCGTAGCTAGGTGTGCGCCAACGGTAAGTTATCATGAAACAAACGTTATGAAGCCTGGAATCAGCGAGAACACGCCGACGAATATCGGGCTCAGCGCATGTCCCTGAGGTCGGTGCACACTGGCGGCTTGCTGGCGCGCAACCAGGGAAACTGGTGGTCTCGGACAGCAAAGGACAGCCTGAGGACGGAGCCTATGATGATGACTCGGAGACGCGAGGAGATCTAGAGGTACAATACTAGTACTAGTACTATCGGCATGTAACTTTGTAAGTAAGTACAGTGGACCCGATTCGTGACCGCACGGACGGCGCGAGCGCGTCGCTTACGTTTGGCGCCCATGGCAGTGCAAGCGCCTGAACTAAAACCTGCGGAATCGAACACGTCGTCTAGGTTAATATTGCAATTGTACCTGTTCCCCTTATTGAATTCCACTTCCTGAATGGCCTCAAAGGTTTCCGCGGAAGTTCTTATATGTGCGTATCTTCACATGGAAAGATTCAGAGCCATTAAGACGTTTGTGTTCACTCTAGTAGGGCATTCGCATTGCAAGGAATAAGGTGTGCGAATATAATGAACTTTGCACTTGTTTGTCCCACTTGGAGCTCATTCGAATTCGCGACTTAATGGCCCGGAAGAACGCGGGTGCTGGCTGGTGGTATAGCTCGCTTCGCTCGCAACCATGCCGCATCCTGAGGCAGTGGCCCATCATCGGTGAAGCTTCACCGGTTGAACTCAAGCAGAACCTTCTGACCCATTAACGGGCCACCGCCGGCCGGCTTTGTCAAGCTTCTGTCGTGCTCCCGTCAAGTATACTCCCTCGTTATGACCGCACCTCGATCGAGTCGACTGATTTTGTGCGAATGAACTTGTTCCCAGCCTTGGAAAGTCAGAAAGGAAAGCTACCGTTATCTCAGCGTTTGACGACAACACCGTCAGGTTGCAAGGGCTTAATCATACCCAAGGTTACTGGCGCGAGAGCGCGTCATCTCTCTAGTCAGTATGTTGGGCTGCAAACTACGACACGGCCACATCATTCGATCGAATGACAGTGTCCAGCTTTCCTGGCGCGCATTGACGGTTCCATCTGCCACGGGAGAGCAGATGCGACTTGGACCCGTATCGCTGACGTCTGTCTGCAGGCCATGCAGTGCTTTTCACTTTGACCGGGCGGTTTAGGTTCGAGAGCGAACCGTACAAGAGGAGGCCAGTGTCGTCTCGCTTTTCGCTGTCCTCTGGCCTCTCATCCTCAAGATGGCATCACAGTCTAATACCACCATTGACTCGGAGACGATCGCCCTTATCTATGCTTCCGCGTAAGTGGTGTATTGCGACTTTATACACGGCTGTCTCAGGCTGACACTGGTAAATACCATATTAGTGAAGTCATTCCAGTGAGCTATTGTAATACTGCTGTAGCAGGCATGTATCTACCCCCAAAGTGGTACGATTGGCCAACTCACAAAGCATACTGATATCCAGTGTTTGTCATATACGACTGGGTGGTGACACTTACCCGGGAGGTGCAACTCGTCTGGACCCGGAAGGCTAGACCCCTCTCGGCAGTCTTGTACTTTTCAAACAGATACTTGAACATGATTGGCCAGGTTCTATCGATGGTCATGTTATGGTATGATTGGATGCCTGCCAAGGTATGTTTTTCTGTCCACTGAAGCACAGAAACATGCCTGATTACTATGTCGCCCACAAAGGGGTGCGTCAAGCAGGGAAATGATGTGCTTCTTTATGCTTACTTTTAGCATCGGTGGCGGCAGTTGTACCGGTACAATGATTGCGTCACTTGTAATCACATCTTCATATACTGCCCCTCCAGCAGGTGGGCAACTTCCGCCTCTGTCTTTACACGTGTAACCTTCTAAATTTGAATTTTCAGTATTCTCCGGATTGCGGGCATATGCACTGACACAGCGTCGCTGGCTGTCAGCCCTTGTTTTTCTCCTCTCATCCATTCCATTTGTGGCAAATATGGTACGCCATCGTTTCTTTCAAATTGAGACGCGTGCTATAGGAAGTGCAGATGCGCGTCGCATTCAATATCAGCGCTGTTCAGCTCCCCTTCGTTGGCTGTGTGTACAGCACTACCTTCCCTTCCTTTCTCCCACCCATGTACGAGCACTTAATCATTTTACACCATGTGTATTCACTAACCCTCCCACAGCTGTTCGTGATGTACTCTCCAATGTCACCATTCTAAAATATTGAAGTCTGTCAACAGTCACAATTATGGACAGGGTGTCCACTATTCTAGCTGACACCATCCTCATCATAATCACCTGGAAACGGGTTATGCCTTATGGTTTAATGCAGGCTAGCAGGCAAATCAAGCTCACCAAGATAGAAGGACTTGCGTCGGTATTGCTACGTGACGGTTCGTCGGCATCTATTTTTCACCGCGACGGGTCTGTTGTACTCAGATACCCACAATTTGACAGGCATGCTCTACTTCGTGTGAGCTTCCATTCCTAACCATGGATCAAATAGTTGGACAAACCCTAACTACGCCCGTGAGCAGCGTACTGTTGTGCCTCAACATCATACAACTTGTTCTTACGGAACTGTCGGTGAGGCCGACTTCACTTCGCTGCTTTGCTTGTTCCTGTTTCATGCTTACTTGCCATCAACGTCCCAACAGGTGGAATTAGATGACCACTCCAGTCTAGTAGGACTCTTCACGGGCTCGTACGTGGGCGGTGTACACCAACGTGGTCACTTTCTTGTCAACGGCTGACACCTCGCCTCTCGCGATCAGGGTTTCATCAGTACTTGTATCCCATTTCCTCCTCGATCTTCAAGAGGCCCATCAAAGAAAAGCGGTCGGGCTTGCAATCGACGACCCCTCGCACGCCTTACAAAGCCTCAGCATTCGTTCAGTCAAGTTCATGCCCGCGCTCGGGTCACTTGCCGCCATCATAGATCCCGCAGACTATGACCGGGAGGATGGCAACGATGCCATGGACGACAACCATTCTGAAGTTTCAGACGATGTCCCCACGCGTTCGGATGGCGGGCAGTCCACCGGGAGCGCACGTGTTGAAAATGGGCTGACAATTACGGAGGTCGGGCGGTCAGGACATTCAACTTTGGCTATCGGGCCATGAAATATATTACGGCCTTGCTCGCATGGGTATGTACACCCTGTTCAGTTGTTTTTCGAAGGCGGTTCTCATTGAATTTTCAACTATAGAACATACAGAAACGCGCGGTTCTCTGCCTTTGACTATCGTTCTTGGATTGTCTTGAAATACTGTATAGCGTCGAGATCCGACTACGGTCACAACTACTACTTCTTGAGTTGATATTTATGCAGCACATCGCACGCGTTCGAATAGTTCATCTTTGGTAGAAGTTCAAACAGTCTTGATGATGTATCTATTTTCGTGGACTCTTCACATACATGCCTGGTCGCTTGATAAGACGGCAAGCCGTCTCAGCTTGGGTGCCAGGGATGGCAAGCTTGCACCACCTGCCTATACCAGAACCACAAGCACAACAAGCAACAGACGATACAATCTGATGCAGAAGACGTCGAATTCCTTTTATAATAGATACAAACAGCGGAGGTAGGTATAGAACGGGAGACTTAGATAACGGATCCGGGCGTTCCACACGCGCGCAAACGCAAGGCGAGACACAACATACTCGAGGTGTTCATGCTGTGTCGCTCGCCTTCGCGGCGAAGTGGAGCGTCCAGCTCGACAGCAGGCGGTGAGCGTTGACCGAGTGGCCGTCCAGCCTAAAACACGATACATCAGTCCATGACATCCACGAAAAGCGCAGAGAAACACATACCCGGGTGTGCCATACGTCAAGGGCGCCATGTAGATGAACATGACGAACAAGATCAGCGAGAACACGCCGACGAATATCGGGCCGCGCATGCCCAGGTCGGCGTACGTCGAGGGCTTACTTGCGCGGAGACGCGGGCCCCATACCGAGATAGGATAGTTGATGGTCTCGGAGAGCGCAAAGGACAGGACGGAGCCTGCGATGAGGGCCGAGATGAGGTGCGAGGGGAGGTAGTGGTGGATGAACAGCTGGCGGCTGAAGAGGAAGAAGGGGAAGTAGTGGACGGCCCAGAATAGGACGAAGAAGCCCGTCGAGTTGACGAGACGGTGACGGACGGCTGTTGAGATGTTAGCCAACGGTGACGAACAAAGATGAACGACATGAACTCACGTTCAGTGAGGGGCTCGATGTCACGACGACGCGCGATCAAGTCCGCAAGCATGATACCCGTGTAGAGGGAGAGACCGATAACACACGTCCACCAGCCGACCAAGTTGCCAATTAAGTAGATCTGCTTCTGACCCTCGGACTGCGTCCAGAAACTGATACCGCTAATAAGGAATGGCCAGTTGATAGGTCCGCTTGCGTAAGGATGCGACGCGGTAAGGCCGGCGTTGTGCTGCAGCATCAGGATCTGGAGCTCAAAGAACTTGCTGAAGAAGTTCAGCGACTTCGGCTCCTTTGGCGGCGCGTCCCCAGTACGCTCCTTGGAGTCCTCGCCAGCTAGCAACACCACATCCATCAGTACACTCCAAATACCTCGCGCGGATGCAAATATACTCACTCTCATCAGCGATGATGGTGTCGACGAACCAGACCGCAGTCTTGTCGTTCACGTTCTTGTTCCCGTTAATTTCCTGCTGCTTGTACGCCCAATCGGGGAGCTGCTTCGAGTGCGTCCACATCGCGACCTTGGTCGGCACATGAACCAAACGGAAGTGCCCGGACTTGCTCTTCCACTCTTCGCCTTCGTACCCGTCGACGAGGCGGACCTGGAACAGCGTATCGTTGTAGCGCGTGTGGTCGTCCTTCGCCCAGGTGGTGAACTCCTCGTTCGTCGGCATGAGTGGCGACGCGACGTCGTGCGTCAGCAGATGGCTCTGCGTGTTGACGTGCAGCAGCTGGATGACATCGTCATGGCGGACGACGCGTCCGCGGCCGGTCTCTGGCAGCGCCTTGGTCGGAATGATCTGCCAGTGGTTGTTCGAGTCCTCGTGTCCGTAGCCGGTGACCTGCTGGCCTTGACTACTGATGCGACCGTCTTCGTACTTCAACGGGTATTTGTCAGGGTGCGAGTGGAGGAATACTCGGGTGTCCTTGTGCCTAATGGTGATGGTATCGTAGTAGCGGAGCTCTTAAACGTAGATTCAGCCGTAGGTAACATTGAAAGTTGCTTCAGAGAGGGTGCTGACCTTGACTGTTGAGCAACAACTCGTTACCGCGAAGGGTCTCCTGGAACGCAGGGCTCATGAAAGAATCACCAGTACCGGAGTTGGTCAGGAGGGAAAGATGGACCCAGAAAACACTGAGGTAGATGAATAATGGAAGCACAATGAAAGCGGTAGCCCTGGCGATGAAGTGTCTCCAGAAGTACTCCTGAAATTTGTATGAGCACATCAATCTATTAACAAATTGAGAAGCTCTGCTCACCATGCTGTGTCCCTTCTTGATGTCCAAGATGTCCCACAAGTCGATAATAACAGCGATACCAATAGCTACGACAGTCAAGATGCCGTTGACTTTCGAGGCCCAGGTGAAGGCCATGAAGGTCCCAGTAGCGAGGATCCAGACCCACCAATCCCAAGAGAAGTCCCTGCATGGATGACAGCGCTAAGTCGTAATCACATAGGAGATGCGGAAGCACATACATGTACCGGAGCTTCCGCCACCTGATGTACGAGTACATAGTCAGGGACATAAAGAAGATGAGGGTAGCATCGAGAAGGATGAGCCGATCCTGGGCAATGTGCGCGTTGTCTATATGCAAGAAAATGAGGAGGGGGAGCGCAAGACAGAGCGTACGGCACGTACCGAAGAGGACAATAGAGGCAGAGAATGTTGCGACGATGGTGGAGTAACCGCACTCCTTCATGATAGCATACACGATGGGGACGGTGAGACTACCAAGGATAGCGGGGAGGGCACGCAGGCCGACGTAGGGGACATGGGCCTCTGTGTAGCTGTCGCCGATGTTCTCGAAGCCGAAGGAGCCGTCATAGCCCACGAACCAACCAGCGAGACCAAAGAGGAGTTTTGCGAAAGGAGGGTGGACGTCGAAGTAGTACTGTCTTGTGATATAATACGAGGCAAACTTGCCGAAGTGTACTTCGTCGAAGCTGGACACGTCGCACGTGAGTACGGACGCGGTATACACACATCCTTGGCGCACTTACACGACCTGGTCTGGGAAGTTGATTTTGTAGAAACGTAGCGCAAAGGCAATCGTGGTCAACGTGACTATCATGGCGACGTTAATTTGTTCGGTTTCGAACAGCTTCTCGATGTAGCTGCGATTGCGCTGGCCATAGTGGCGTAGGTCAGCTCGAGTGCGACCTACGCGCGCAGGCAATACGTGTCACGTACAGGGTTCTGGGTGTCCAGATGCTCGTCATCGTCCACGTCTGTGTTTGTATCGCGGGGAATATTGGAGGCGACTCTTCGCTGGCGCATACCAGAACCGCTAGGACCGCCCCTGTCCATGGCGAAGGAGGGCAGAGGGAGGAGAGGAGAGGGAGAGAAAGGGTGGGAGAGCGGTCAGTCTGTATTCGCGTCTGAAGACAGGGACGTGAGTCTGACGCCCATGTTCCGACTGCGGGCGCGGGCGCCAATGATACCCACGCCCGACGTTTCTGGCCAGTGGCCTCGCCTGCTTTGCATCCGCCGACTTTCGCGCACCGCAGCCTCGCGTCTCGTCCTCCACCATGTCCGAACTCACCTTCGACACTCTCATTGACGATGGAAACTACCTCGGGTCGGAGCGCGCAAGACTGGAGAACCAGGTCATTCTCGATGAACTGGAACGCAAGAAGAAGGCGCGCAACCTCGCCGTCCCGACCGACGACAACAAGGTCAAGGCCAGGCTGCGCGAGATCGGAGAGCCTATAACTTTGTTCGGTGAACGCGTGAGTAGCATGTGTGCTACGATGATGCGAGCATGACTGACCTACGCGCAGCCTCCAGACCGGAGAGACCGTCTCATCTATGTGCTTTCCCAAATAAATGCCGCGCGAGGGGATGAGGCAATGGCTGTGGACGAGGAGTCCTCCGAGGAGAGCGAGGAAGAGGTACGTCCCCTCAGTGTCATGCGTAATTCAGTCTTGTCCATCTATTGCGTTTAGGTCGAGGAGTTCTATTCGCCTGGTTCCCTCGAGTTGCTGGAGGCACGGAGACTGCTCGCGGAATACTCTCTTCCCAGGTTGGATTTCCGATAGGTGGAACACACGCATAGGTGCTTACTGCGTCCCTTCTTTCTTTCTTGAACCCATGTAGAGCTCAAAAAAGAGTCGCGCAGCAACGAATAGACAGCAAAATCCCGCTCGGCCGTATCATCGACATCCGGAAGAAAGTCTTCGCAGACGTGAAGGTGCGCCTCAACCCCTTATCCCGTGCTCCGTTCAAACTTCATATAAATGTATCTTCCAGAGTTTCGCGAATCTGGGTTCGCAAATTGGTGACGAACGACCGATCTCCCTCGTCCGCTTTTCCCCTAACAGCAAGTACCTTGCCACTGGCAGTTGGGCGGGGAACGTAAAATTATGGGACATGCCGAACTGTACGCCCGTCCGAACGTTCCGTGGACACACAGACCGAGTCGGAGGAGTGGCATGGCATCCCAAGGCAACGCTCAGCCAAAGCGAGGGCACGGTGAATATGGTCAGCGGCGCGGCCGACCAATCACTCCACCTGTGGTCGCTCAATAGGTGCGTAGCAAGGTCCCACGTCCTTCGAGCCGTTTCTGAATAGCTCTACAGCGAGAAGCCGCTGGCGACCATGAAGGGGCATATAGACCGAGTGGCTCGTGTGGCTTTCCATCCCTCCGGCAACTATGTTGCGAGCGCAAGTTTTGACACGACCTGGCGATTATGGGACGTGAACACCGCAAAGGAAGTCCTGCTGCAAGAGGGCCATTCAAAGGAAGTCTTCTCTGTAGAGTTCCAGAATGACGGGGCGCTGTGTGCATCTGGGTACGCGCCCTTCTTTTTCCCTCCGCTGCGTATCTCCTCACCTCAATTTCAGTGGACTCGACGCTATCGGCCGGGTGTGGGATCTCCGCACAGGACGAACAGCAATGGTCCTTGACGGCCATGTCCAGGCCATTTTTGCAATCGCTTTCTCGCCAAACGGGTGCGTCACATACTACTTGCGCACTCCGAACATTGCGCCGTTCCTAAATTCACTCCTCATGTAGCTACCAGATCGCCACCGGGTCCGGCGACGACACGATCCGAATATGGGACATGCGTTCCCTCAAAGCCCTCTACACCATCCCCGCGCACCTCTCCAACGTCTCCGACGTCCGCTTCTTCACGGGCGACGAGCTGCCGCCTGCGTTCGCCCCCGATGTCGTCATGGCGAACGGCACTGGGGACGACGACGATGACGATGCCTCCCCGGACGCGAAGCCGCTTGACCCCGAGAAGACGCTGGAGGAGTGGAAGTACCGCTCCGGACTGTATTTCGTCAGCGGCGGGTACGACGGGCTCGTGAAGCTCTGGAGTGCGGATGACTGGCAGCTCTTGCGCACGCTGCCGACGGACGGGGGAAAGGTCATGTCTGTCGACTTGTCGAACGACGGGAAGATGCTTGCGTCTGGGACGTATAACCGTAACTTCCAGGTTTTCACTCCGGAGGGCTCATGATTTTCAAGCCGCTGGGTATGGTAGTTTGGATGTATCTTCGTCACCGTGTAACTTGTATTGATGCTGTCGATGAACTTGGAAGTCTACTATCTTCGTGAAGGAACTCGCGAGACGCGACAATGCCTGGTCAGTGATCCGTCGGCTTGGCGGACAACTACGTTCGATCGTCACAGAGCTGGCAGGGCAGCCTCCCGCATAGCTGGCAAGTCGGCCGCCAGACCTGGCGAGTCAGCCCCCGCCGGTGTGAAGGCTGGGGGCCACAAAGGCATATGATCGAAAGCTGAACAAACAGTCAGCCTCAACAAGTCGCCGTGCCAGCCGCCAGATCCAGGAGCATAAATACGGCCCACCTCGCAGCCAGACTTTCACCATCAACCACCGCCTTCTCCTCTGCATCCTCACATCCAAACCCTCCTACAACTCGAGCCTACTCGGCCTTCGCTGTCTTCGCCTGATACGCCGTGACGATGTTCCTGTTAGTATCGCGCACAATGGCTCGTATCCCTCTGCATCCCACCAACGCAGAAGACGTACGGACTTTCAAACATGGAGGTGAGTACTGCAAGTTAGGGTCTCACCAGCGGTTCAAGATCGCCGAGAGGCTGCCGCTGAGGACAGATGTCCCACAGGTTATCGTCTTGCCGTCGGAGTCGGTCACCTCCACGCAAGGTCCTGGATGAGAAGCTGGTGAGTACTGCAAGATGAGGTCTCACTGGCGTTCAAGAGGGTTTCAAGCACTGCCGCTGAGAACGGGAATTGCACAGGTCATTCGGCGTTTAGCTGAGCTTGACATTGCTGTCTCTGTGATGCGTTAAAGGACTCGGATCCGAGGTGAGTACTGCAAGTTAAAGACTCACCAGCGGTTCAAGATCGCCGAGAGGCTGCCGCTGAGGCGAGACACCGCACAGATTATCATGCCAGTGGTAGCGTCCACGCTTAGCCCTGGATGAGAAGCTGGTGAGTACCGCAGAATGAGGGTTTCCGAGCACTGCCGCTCATAACGGAAACCGCACAGGTCACTCGGCGTTCGGCTGAGCTTGACATTGCTGTCTCTGCGTAGCGTTTGGCCCGGATTTTCAAGGTGAGTACCGCAAGTTAAGGTCTCACCAGGGGTTCAAGATGGTCCAAGGTTTTCCGCCTCTGAGAACGCATGTTCCACAGGGCTGCAAGCAAACGGGTGTCGCCGGGGTACCAGACCCAACGGAGTCTCGTCGAAAGAGGTGGGCGGTTGAAGGGCAGTGGCCGGGTCTACTAGGAGGGGCAATATCTATTTGCATCTGAGGATGTATTAAGGAATGTGCATGCATAGTAGTACAGTGCTGAGAAATAATTAACGTCACGACAGTGGAGATGACAAAGAGCCGATCTGCACCATTCAGGCGTGAACGTATAACAGAGCTTGCAAAAGAGCGGTCCATAATCATAATCATCACCCACGAGCAATCCACGTTGTCCCCAATCTATATGACACCATTCCGTACCTGCATATGCGCATTCAGTATCTCAGACAATAACACCATAACAGCAGGACGCACCTTCTGCATGAACCCAGATACTCGACTGATATCGATGACCTGCGCTTCGCTCTCCATCGCGACGACCAAGTTCTCGAGCAACTAGACACCCAAGACGCCCGCGAAACGCAAACATGCCCCAAGAAAGAAAGAACAAATCACGCTCAGCAACCCTGCATCATCGACAGCGAGCAACAAACAGACGCAGGCCCGCAATTCGCGAGCCCCACCCACTGCGAGCTACGACTCACCTCCTCGACTTTGTCGATCGGCACGCCCGTGCACAGCGCGACGATCTTCTTACACTGGAACTCCTTCTCCGCGCTCGCGCCCTGCAGCGAACGCATCCGCGTCTCCAGGAGCTGCTCCACGCGCGCATACCACATCTTCATCCTTCTCAAGCGCACCAGGGTCGCCGTCGAGTCCCCCAACGGTACCGGCGGGTCCACGTCCAGATTCGCCGGCATCGGCATGTCGACCGCGCCCCCTGCTGCTGTCTCTGTTTGTGGTTGTGCGCTGGGTTCGGCGCGCCCAGTCCAGTCGAAGGCGTCCTCGTCGCTGAGAGCGCGCTCAAGGTTGCGCACGCGCTGCGTCGTCTGGTCGAGCTCGCCACAGCGCGCTTGCCAATGCTGGATCTGGCGGCGCTGCTCCGAAAGCTCGCGGGTTGCCGCGCGGAGGTGGACCTGGGTGACGTCGAGCGCGTCCTGTTTCGACTTGACCTCCGTGGCAAAGTCGGTGCCGAGACCCTGGATCATCGTGGTGATGTCTTCGCGTGCGCCGTAAGTTCCCGGAGTTTGTTGGAGATGAGGACATATGGGGCTCACCAGCTATGACATCCTGGCTCTTCTGTATTGGCACCGACGGGACGGAGCGTAATGACGACAGGATATCTTCTGACCTTGCGCTGCCACCAAGTTCCTACGAACACCCTAAATCCTTGCAATGCGCAGGATAACGAGAAACCACCTACTTCCGTTTCCACACCAAAATCGCCTGGTCGTAGTCCGAGTTTGTTCGCAAGCAGCTTGTTGGCACCGGCATCCAGTAGGACTCTTACAAGACTCCGGTTCCCAACCCTCGCAGCGATGTTCAACGCCGTGTCGCCGTGTTCGTCCTGAATATCAATGATCGACCGGAAGTCCGCTCGCTCGCGGTTGACGATCCACAGGTTTACCTGGTCCAAGTAATACCTTGCCCCGACCGCCCTCCCCTTCACGCCCGCTGTCGCCACGATGTGGTGGAACACGCTGCGGCGCGCGGTGTCCAGCGTGCGGATGCTGGTGCTCAGTGCCGCGACGAGGGTATGGAACGTCTGCGTCTCGAAACAGTGCGTCGCGAGGCACGCGCGCATGAGCGCCGTCTCCCCGTTGAAGTTCCCCCGCTGGATGTCCGCGCCCGCCGCGAGCAGCGCCTCTACCGTGGCGTGTCGGCCCGTGGTTGCGGCGATGTGCAGCGCGGTGTGGCCATGCTCGTCGAGCACGAGGTCGACGTCCGACGCAAGAGCGCTGAGGTCTGGAGGGATTTCCCGGATCATGTCCAGGACGACTTTTGGATCATCGCGCGAGCAAATCGCCTGCACAATGGCTGTGCGACGTGTATCGCGGGCTGGGGCGTTGTGGTCCATTGTGCGGGGGATGGAAGGTTTGGAGGCGAAGCGGATGGTATATTGTGGCTCGGCTTTGCTGTCAGCAGCCTTACCATTGGCAAGAATTGGTTGCGAGCTGGGTGGCCGTGAGACGCCATTAGCGGCAACGGGGGGAGGACTCGGCTCTTGTGCGGCGCTGGTAGATGGTGGGGGCATGCTGGCGTGAGGCTGTATGTTGCCAACGACAGGAGAAGCGCGTCCCGTGGCATCTGGAAGCGCAGGTGGTTCGGTACGTGCTCGCTTCGTTGGTGACGGGCCGCCATCAGCCTGTGGAGCCGCCGAAGCTGGTCGCGATCGGTCCAACATTTGGATATCAGGGGAGGCCGCCAATGTTGGAGGGGCGGTCTGGGACGTTGATGTAGGAGGCATAGGATGATCCAAGTCTATTTGAGAGTGGCTTCGTTTCAGCGAGGGTTGCGCTAGAGGTGGAGGAGTTGGAGACACTGCTCCAATAGGCGGGAAGCCGGGGGGATAACCAGCTGCTAGATGTGGGCCAGGTGAAACACTGAGGATATGGGCAAAAGCAGACATACTGGATGTAGAGGGGGTGAATAGTCCTTGTGCCCGACCTTGATTAAGTAGGCGGAGTGCAGAGCCAGGCATAATGGGTGGTGGTGCCAGACCTGTAGAGTTTCGATCATGATTTAGCGATTCTGAGAGGATACGAAATGCAGCTCACCCGGCACACTGGCGAGCGATGCTGGTAGAGTGCCCATGGGATTGGCATTTGGAACAAAGTCAAACAGCGGTGCAAGTAGAGGCGCAACGCCATATTGGAGAGCGATATCACGCCCGCGTTCAAGTGGGATCCTGTGAGGGAAGGTGAGCCACATTCAGCGCATTCGACACAAGGTATAGTGGGATGCCCCCATAGTCGAAGGCCGACTTGAGCAGCTGTAGGTGTCATACTACCACCTTTACTCAGTGGGACCATTATCTACCTTGAACACCGTCCCGCACGCCCCGTTCAATTGTGCGTAGCTTTCGCCTAACGTCGACGAACATGAATTGGGTGGCGCAAGCCAGACGAACACACCAGACAGCATTACTCGGCGGGGCCTGCCTGTAACGGGTCGCCATGGATCACCGTCACGATGGAGAGTTGGTGGGACTGGAATTCGGCGGACAGACACAGAGAGAAACTCAAAGGCCTGGGTCGACTTCCACTTCCACCTTCAACTGCTCAAGACTGGGCACGACACGCAAAAGTGTATGTCCGATTTGCCCTACCAGTGGATGTCGGTAGCATATAATACACGGTGCAACAACCTAGATAAAGCATGAAGCGAGATGCATTACCACCATAGGTTCATGCACGGGAAAATGGGGTCTGGCACAATGCAAGATCACTTAAGAGTATGCAAGGCGGGCGAAGACGCGTCAACGACCTCCAATTGACGCGCCGTGCCGCGCCATCATAGGACGCGAGTGTCATAGCAAGACGCAAACCCAAAACGCGCAAGGTGCTTCCATTTCCCCCTCTTACCGGGCAGTCTGGATAAGATGAAACGCGTATCGGACTAGACACATTGCGAGAAAACGAGCTTCCATATCTCCATCGACGATGAAAGCAAGAGCTTCCGATTTGGGTGCAGAGGAGTCAATGGCCATGTCAGATGCGCGCGACGCCGGCACGCCACCATCCCAGTCCGTCATGGCTCCGACGTCGCAGACGTAAGGACACCAGGCGAGCATGAGGGACATGCAAAAGGTCTCCAGGCACGATGGAGATAACATGGCACCGAGACTGGGACTCACCAAGTGCCCTGGTACTTTCCGTAGCCTCCTTGCACGATTTCATGCTTTCCCGGGAGGATCTCCTTCTCCAAAATCTTGGTCCGTCGGCCTTTATCCACACCAGCGACCTTAAGAATTTGGGTCGCGTTCACGTAGGAGTCGGCCCGTCTCCGCATGACGGCGATACCGCGAACCATGCATTCATAGACCTGCAAGCCAGGAGCCATAGTCATGTCAAGGGGGTATATGCGAATAGAAGGAGGACGGACCTGTACGGAGGAGTAGACGGCATTGTATATTTTGACGGGGGCCTGTTGCTGGGAGGCTTGTCTCTGTGCGGGCTGCATTGCCGCGAGAGGGATGCGTCGAGGGTCGGAGGGAGAAGGCAGCGGAGGCGCTCTCAGGCTCACGACGCGCGCCGAGACGCGCTCACAGGCGTGTTGTCGGAGCCCCAATTCCTTGCCCGTGCCCGTCACCACCGCGATCCTGTGACCGTGTCCCCCTGTCACCGTCACCAGTCACGCCGCGCCAGGCCAGCGAGCCGCGCAGCCGATTGACGCGCTGTCCCGGTTGACGTCGTTGACGGCGGACGCGCTGGGCCACTGGCACTGCAGTCTCAGTCTGTACCTGCTGCGACGACGACTGCGACGGCCGCGCCCTTTAACCCCTTCCATGCTCTGAGACCCTTTTCCGCTCCCCTTCGAGCTTCCCGTAACGCCGTCTAGTTCGCACACGACACTCACGACTTCCTAATCTATCCCGTGGCCTTGTTCCCGACTCGGATAGACTCACCATGTTCAATGCACCTCGGCCTGTGCAGGCCTACGGCTCTTCTTCGCAATTTGGCGCAAGCTTCGTGACCGGGGACCCTCTCATCAGCTCCGTCTACGACGATGGGCTCGACCCCTGGAGTACCACGCCGAGCCCTGCTCCTCCGGCATTACCTTCGTTCCTGACTTCCTCATCAGGCTTCAGTTCGGTGATCGGTATGTCATAACCACCGTCCCCTTTCGTTGCGATCTGAGCACCTTTCTTTCGTATCACAGGCGATGCATCTCTCCCCCTCATATACAATCGTGCGTTCTCCGCTGTCGATCCAAACAATACCGGCGAGACCTCTGTCAATGCCTTGTCGAGGGTACTCGGCACTTCATCGCTTCCCGCCTCGACCGTCGACAAGGTGAGCTCGCAATGATTTGTCACGCCGCGCTCGTTGTGCAGAACAGTGTACAATAGATCGTCAGCCTGGTCAGCTCGAGACCGCGTGTATCACGCTTGGAGTTCTTCGTGGCTCTTGCACTAGCAGCCTTAGCCCAATCCGGCAAAGGTACGCCAAAATTCCACTGGTCGTGTCTTTTCAAGCTCACGTCGCTGCTGTGATTAGATGTGAGTATTGAGCGCGTCGCCGCACTTGCACAAGAGAATGCCCTTCCCGAACCTACACTTGACCTTGCTTCGCTTCCCGCCTCCAATTCCACCTTCCAAGACGTCATGCAGATGCCGCCACAGATGGCCACCCGTGGATATTCGACGGAAGATCCTTGGGCCTCCAGGTTCACGACCCCCAATGCGCCTCCCAAACCGTCTCCTGCCTCCTTCAACCAGACCAATGGCGCGCCGTCCAGTATCTCTGGTACTGGCTTACCCCGGGACTGGTGGAAGAAGCAAGAGACTGTATTCGTCAACGTCCTTGGACAACAAGGCTTCATCCTAAACAGATACCTTGTATATGAGATCTCCAGCGATGTGCGTGAGTTTGTACGAGTTGTGACTACATTGCTAATGCCACTCTCCAGCGGGGAGCCCCGGTTCCGCGCCGCTACTCGGAATTTGTTTTCTTGTGGGATGTGCTGGTCAAACGGTATCCTTTCCGCCTTCTCCCTGCATTGCCTCCCAAACGGATAGGCCGTGAGTACGACGTATGCTATTGTTGTGGTTGGAGGTATTGACCCACCACTACACAGCCGATGAAGGCTTCCTTGAGCAGCGCAGGTCCGTTGGATGGGTGACGAAGGGTGGTGCCTGGGCTAATACCCTTTCTTTCAATCCAGACGAGGACTCGCAAGGTTCATCAACTTCGTGGTGTGAGTAATTGGGCCCTTCGTTATCGGTTCCACTTCTGATTCCCTCCCAGCAACCATCCGGTGATCAAAGATGATCCCATCCTGCAATCATTCCTGACTGAGCCCTCCCTTGAAGAGTGGCGTAAGCACACCTCAATATCCTACGACGAAGAGTCGACTGGAAAGCGAGTCGATCGCATTGAGGAGATGGCTATTCCCAGCGACCTGGAAGACAAGCTCGCGTACGTCATAGGTCGACTGTTGCCTTATCCATGATGCTGACTTGTAGAATTGCTAGTGTTGTGCGGGGCAAGATTGGCTTCCTCATTGAGCACTGGCAACGGATTTGCCTGCTCACAGAGCGCATCGTCAGGCGCCGGGAGGCAGCAGCGGTACGCCTTACTCCTGTAATGCGGACAAGCTTCTTGCCGACTCACCTGCCCTTGCCCTTGCCCCCATTCGCCGCCTCCTTCTCCTCGTCCCTGTCCTCTCTGTCGTCCGGCCTGGCCTCAACTTCCGGCTCGACCTCCGCTCCCGCTTCCACTGTCACTGCCGTTGACAATGACGCCGACTCGTCTGCCTCGATCTGGTCTGGGCTCACTTCTGGGGCGCGGCGGACCACCTCTCTGGATGGACAGGCGGATCTCGCGCGCTTGACGAATACGATGAAGAGCCTCGTTGAGAGCAATGAGCGCTGTTGGCGCGGCGAAGACTGCGAGCTCTGTGCGGGCGTGAGGCAGGGACTAGTACATGTCTCGGCGCACACTCAGCGACATGCGGACGCGCTCGAGCACCGCGTAAGTCATATTCTGACAGAAATACAATACATAGTTCCTCGTTGACACCCTCTCCAGTCACGGACGATGCTTTACTCCACTGTGGAGTCGCTCAAGGTCGATCGGTCAAAGCCTTTATTCGGATGTGGACACAGCACTGACCCATAAGTCTTGACTTTACAGGCCCAGCGCGATCTATACGTCGCCATGCGGGACCTCTTCATCCGGCACGACCGCCTCTCTCCCGACCAAGTCGATCGTCTCCGCAAGCGCGTTGATACGAATTCGCTCAAACTCGAGGGCGTCCGCCAGGCCAAGAAGGACGGCTGGGAGCCGGAGGCCGAGAAGATCGCCAGCGCAATCGAGAAGGACCAAGCTGCGATCGCTGCCGCGCTGAACCGCCGCGTCTTCATCCGCGCTTGGTGTGTCCCTTCCTACTACGTTCTAGTTTAAGTAAGTACTGACGGAATGAGACCTACGGCAGCATGTGGCACGAGCTGCGTGTCGTGCTACACAACCGAGAGAATACGCTCCTCACGCGCGCTGTGCAATCGTTCGCGCGTGAGGAGAACGATTTCTCGGAGGCGGCAGTGACGAACTGGGCGTCGCTGCTCGACGCTGTCGAGAGTATGCCTCTCGAATAAGCTTCATTGCTATGGGAGGCCAGGTACTAGTGTCGCAAGGCCGCAGAGGTTTGGAAGCGTCGAGTCCGTGCTCCGTGCGATTTCTGGACTGTGTTCTGGATCCATCATCGTAATGGGATACCCTGTTTATACTATCTGCATTCTGCATTATTTAGTCTCGCAATGCATCATGTCCTTTTGCTCTCGTTTCCAGAACCCGGCAGTCACTGAGTCAGTGGTTTGCTACGTCCACAGTCCGTCGAGATTAGATAGAACGCCTGAAGAGGCAATCTAAACGCCCGTCTTCGGGGGTTGTGGCGCAAGCTTGCAGCCTTGACGGAGACGATACATCTTTGCATTCCACTGCTACTTCGTCGCTCTCTGTGTCGGGCTGGCTTCCCTCTTATACCACTACGGGCTTAAGCATATCCTAACATTGCATCATGGACAGCGGCTTTGACGACCTTCTCGCCCCCTCACGAGATGTGATGAACAACCCGTTCCAGGACCCCTTCTCCCAAGCCAGGTCAAGCTCACCAGATCCTTGGGCCAGCTACGGCACAGCTGTGCCTTCCTTCAATGATGAAGCATTGGCTTTTGGTTCCACCACCTCGCCTACCGCACTCACGCACAACGCATTCGCTGACGTCGGAGGATTCCAGGACCACCCATCAGAGGACTACACGGCGCATGATTTTCAGAGAGATGAGCCCCCAGAGCAGGAAGAACACAAACCCCAAGAGGAAGATGCTCCTGCTGCCCCAGCAGATCCTCTAGACACCGCCGCATTTAACGCAGCAGAAGCGGCCGCGGAGGCGGAGGAAGCTGCCGCTGCCGCTGCGTCCTCGGGGCTCCCCACCGGTCTGGTCACCTCCCAGTCTCGCGGCTTTCGCGAAAGCATATCCACAGAGGCAGAGGAGCCTCCCATACTCTCAGAACCTGAGCCTTCACGGACACCCACACCTCCCGCCGTCGCCCAGCAAACGCCGAAGGCCTCCTCCCCACCGCCTGAGAGTCGCACAGATGTGCCAGGTCGCACGGTCGGACACGTTTCGCGCGGGTCTACCGCGTCCTTCTCGTCCTCTCAGGTCTTGCACAAGGCCGAGCCGACGTCGATCAACCCACTCGACCAGCCTTCCACGCTCAACCGGTCCATTGCGGGGCTTTCGATAGGCGGGGAGACCCTTGGAGGATGGCAGGGTGCGACCGGAGGGTGGCAGACGCAGACATCGTACAGCGTGCCAGCGCCGTCACATAATCCGAACCAGAACGTATCGGACGACGACGATGACGACGACCGGCCGATTGCACAGACCATAGCTGCGAGGGCGGCATCGCAGAGGGCGGCTTCGGTGCGTACTACATCACTTTCACTAATGCGTACATTTGAGGCCTTACTCCGACGCGAAGCCTTCCACGTCGGTTTCGACCCCCGTGGGTACCAAGAAGGAGAACGGTATCCACCCTGTCTTCGCGATCACCGTTGACGACCCGCAAAGGGTCGGGGACCCCATCCGCGCATACACCATGTACACCGTACACACCAAGGTACGCTCGAGCCATCTATCCGGCATCTACCCATTCAAACACTCGGAACCAGACTACATCGCCGATGTACAAGAAGTCCACCTTCTCCGTCCTGCGGCGCTACTCGGACTTCCTTTGGTTGTACGAAGCTCTGTCGATGAACAACCCAGGGGTGGTCGTGCCGCCGGTACCAGACAAGAGCACGTTTGGCCGCTTTAACGAGGACTTCGTGCAGCAGCGACGAGTGGCCCTCGAGAAGTGCGCCCAGAAGATCGCGAACCATCCGGTGCTCCAGAAGGATACCGACCTGAAGATGTTCCTGGAGAGCGATACCTTTGCGCTAGATGTATGTCCCTGTCTACTCTATGAAACGAACTGATATTAATAATTTCATCCTCTCTAGATTAAACATAGGAAGGCCGAAATGGCACAGGAGAAGGGCGGTCTCATGGCTGCTATTGGTCAAACGATTGCAGGTCCTCGCTTCTACGAAACCGATGAGGTAATCCGAGTTCTCTGATGTTCGCAACTTTCCTTAGCTGATTTCCTGGTTAGTGGTTTGACAAACAGAAGGCATATCTAGATAGCCTCGAGACCCAACTGCGTGGCTTGGTGAAGGCTATTGATATCGTGGCCAAGCAACGAGCAGGTCTGCATATGCGCTTCTATGCCACTATTCACCCACCTAACTTTGACGCACAGATGTATCAACTGCGGCGGGCGAGTTTGCGCAAGCCATCACGGAGCTTGCTGGCTGCGATGTCGGCGACCAATTAGTGGCCTCATTATCGGGCCTGGCAGATGTCGAGCGGAAGGTGCAAGAGCTGCAGAACATTCAGGCGAGTGAAGATGTGAACACCATCCTGGCCACAGGTCTGTTGCATACGTTTACCCCTACGTGGCGCGCCCACTGACGTAGCTGACAGCGGACGAGTATGCTCGCCTCATCAACTCCGTTCGGGTCAGTTGGGCCAGCTTTTCAACGCAAATCTCCCAAGTGCTAACGTATATTGCGTCCAGCTTGCCTTCAGCTCCCGCGTGCGCACATACCACGCATGGCAGAATGCCGACGCACATCTGCGACGTACCAAGCAGACGCACGAGTCGAACCGTGCGCAGGGCCGTCTCGGCCCAGACCAACTCAGTCGCTCGCTCGCCATTGTCGGAGAAGCAGAGCGGCGTGCGTTGGAGGCGAAGCAGGAGTTTGACCACGTCTCACGCCTCGTAAAAACCGAAGTGGCGCGCTTCGAGCAGGAGCGTATTGAGGACTTCAAGAACGCCCTAGAGGCATTTCTTGAGGGTATGATCAAACGACAGAAACAGGTGTGTCCCGCACTTTACTGGCGCACTTGCTGTCCTCGGACTGACCTATCGCTCTTCTAGCTCATCGCATCCTGGGAGAGCTTCCAACAGTCCCTGCTCAAGCAGGTCGCGCCGCAGAGCACACAACGTCCTCTAGATTCCCCGACTCCTTTGTCAGCGTCATAACAGATTGTTTGTCTATCTAGCACCCTCCGAATTTGTAGCATAGCACGGGATAATGGTTTATTATTATGCTGGACGGAATATACATGTGTGTGCGAAACCGTCCTCGATCTACACTATGTAGTGGGACCATGTCCTTCCAACTCCTCCGGAGTCCGCTCACCCGACTCATCCTTACATTAGTGATGGAAGGAACCCGACCTGCTCCCCTTTACTCCCAGAACCGCGGGGTCTTCGCGTCGCCCTGCTGCGCCCCTGCAATCTCGAGGAAGTCCGACGGACGATCGCGCTTGAGCGGTCTCCGCCTATTGTTCAGCGGCAGCCGCTGGTACGCCGAGTCCTGTCCCGCAGGCTGCTGGTTCGGGAACGGGTTCGTCCACTGCCTGAACTCGCCCTGCATGCCCATCCCCCCGCCTCCCATGCCCCCGCCTCCCATACCAGCGCCGCCCATGCCCCCACCACCCATCACGGCTTGGGGCATGTTGAACGACTGTGCGGCAGCCATGGCGGCGCCAACGGCCTGGGCCTGCTGGAGCTCCATCTGGAGCTGCTGGTGCTTGAGCTGGGCCTGCTGGCGCGCCTGCGCGGGGATGGACGCGTTGTTGACCATCGCCTGCACCTGCTGGATCTGCGCGTGGAGCTGGGCGATGATCAGCGTGACGTCGATGGCGTCGCCGAAGAAGTTCTCGTCGCCTTCGCCGCCTGGTGCGCCCTCGCCTGCTTTCTGGCCATCCTACGATACCGAGATGTCTTTCAGTTCCAGCAGCAAAAAGAATAGAGGGAAAGGGTGGGGAGAGGAGGAGGAAGACGAAGAGAATGCACACCTTGTCCCCACTCGCACCGGCACCACCCTCCGCCTCAGCGGCGAGCTTCTCACGCTCCTGGCGCTCCGCCTTCTCCGCCTCTAGCCTGCTCTTTTCAATCTCCCCGTCGACGTAGTCGTGCACGCGTGCGCGGGCCGGCTT
>BACB01000335.1:0-25362 GCA_000338015.2 Ganoderma multipileum BCRC 37180 | reverse complement strand
TGCCAGTGGCGGGAGGGAGTGGCTCAGGAAAGCGAGTGCCGAAGTGGTATAGACTGGGATTCAACGCCTTGTTGGACCGTGCTGCTGGCAGTCACTGAACGACGGGCGAAGGTCCAAGGATGATAGACCTGCGAAGGAGAACAGAGATGTGAGTCGTTGGGCATTTAGAGCTCGTGCATTTATACCTTGACATACCCGCCACCCGGCCGCGGCTGATCTGTTTTTCAGGCAAAGGCCAATGACTATGAGCAAGATTCGCGGGGACGATCCTTCGAACAGAATAAAGGCACGGTTTCCTCGCGAGCAGCTTCAGGCGCACCAGTCCACCGGTCGCACTAGCATGTGTGATGAGCCTCGACGCCGAAGACATGTCCATTGAGAATGTTGCTTTGTGATAGGTAATTAAAATTAGCGAGGAGCCCATGGTCGTAATATGTCGAATAAAGCAGACAAACGATGACCGTTATCGGCCGTTTGGTCTTAAGTCGCTGGTGGACCCGTTGAAGCCGGCGGCCCTCTCGACCGATGCAATGCCGCAACCACCCCACGACAAGGCGCGTTCTGGCGGCGTATCCCTAGGAAGATAAAGGGATTTCATCAGTTTTGCAGAACAGCACATCGCTCGAGATTCTCATTACATTGTTACCTTTAAATATAATCCTCTGCTCCTGCTCGCTCGAGCTCACCGCCCTGGGGTTCAGTGAGCGATTCATCGTGGCTTTGCAATGAGCGTTCTCTACGATCGTCTTTGACAGGAGTATAGTGTGACGTTCCACCCAATGACTGCTACAAGATGGCGATGTGTTAGTCACATGGAAAGAGTACTTACGATAAAACGTTGGCGGTGGTCCGAGACGCGAGTGCAATGGGCGCTTGTCATTCCATACACGCCTACAGGCGCCCAACTTCCCAATTGCAACTTTCAGCCAACGTCCATGTGCTGACATTGTTGGGATGGTTCTGTTTAATCCTGGCTTCAACTTCTGTCGCTTCTGACACTGTCTTTGGTCGTTGAATCGATCATTATTCCCGGGTCGAGGGGGCTCTGAGAGAACTTGTCCGCGAACTGTCTGCGGGGTACGGAGGGGGCCGCTGGACTTGAGCTGATGCGCCGGAAAAAGAGGGTATGCTTGTGTGGCAGCGATGGACCATGGGCTACAAGGAAAAGGGGCGATTGGGAAGACGTCCTGGAGAGTGTGGGTGTGGCCTTTAATTTCTGCGCCCGGGGTCGTCTGGTTTGAGGAACTCCCTCGTCACTCGCGCGAGATATGGGAAGTCGTCGATGCCGCAGATGTATGCCTTCTCATCGGAACGTCTTCGGAGATGGGCTGCTCGGAACTTGTTGGTCAAGGGCGTTGGATGCTGAACTTGAATGACAGGTGCAGCCCGCACCCGCGTTCGCCGACGAGGTCGCCAAGCACGGGAGCAAGGTGGCTCAGCCGTCTTTAACATACAGACAGAATAGGGCGCGACGAGCGTGACTTCCTGTTCCTCGGATCGTGTGAGAGCATGAGAGCACCGTTCCGAGCGTTTCGTTCGGGATCGGTTCTGCATAGTGATCGAGCGAATAATATGATTACCCCAGTACAGAATAGCTAGGAATATGATAGAACGGAAGCAAAGCGACTGAAAGTTCAACGCAAGTCGTCCTCGATGAGCGAGGTGGTATGTCGATGGAACTGTATGGCATCGAATCGTATTGGACGCGAATTGCATTAAGTTGTTGCGGCAAATAACTGTGATCGTAGCCTGCGGCGAATGGCAACCGTTAGACGCATTATCCTTGTCCGCACTCCAAAGTGGAAAACACTGACTCGTCATGCTTGCCCACCACGCTTGCTACGGGCCGAGCGCCCTGCCGCACTGGTCTACCAACATTCCGGGGCGATGTTGGGGACTGGCTCGGCGTCACGACGGTAGAGGAGAGTGGCTGAGTCTCGAATTATGATGCGGCCAGCGGCGTATCCTTGGGTTGGGCACCAGGTCCCCGCACTCTCGATACTTCGGCAGACTTCGATTTGAAACCGTCTGAAAATCGTGGCTGGACAGATATCTTCACCACCTCCATCGAGGGCACCTCTTCAAGCAAGCGATACGCCAAAGCATCAAGGTCCGTGTCGTTGGCCCAAGACTCGACCGCGGAGAGAGGGTGGGTCTCGATGGCGCGCACAGGGCGACTAGATGGCCTGGTTTGCCCGTCAGGACCGTCGGGCTCTGGCGACGACGACGGTATCAGATGGGCGCGAGAACCGTAGTTTTCGACCGTCAGGGAAAATACGAGTTCCCGAGCGGAGGCGCGCCGGAGTGCATCGAGGACATGTCCCTGAAACCCAACAGGCCGTCAGCGTCGGCATGGCGGCGGGCAGGAGGCAACTCACCAGGAAACTCTCGACATCGGTGTCTCCTCTGCCACTTGTCTCGCCCACAAATGTCTCCACGTAAAGCTCTAGGCTCTTGAGATCCGCGAGTCCGGGATCCTGGAGGTACGTCGGGACGGGCTGACTGAATAGGTCGGTGGTTATTGAGAGTCGAAGACGCGTGGGACGGGCGGTCGCTATGACGGGCGAGAAGAACTGCAGCGTGTCGGAACAAAGAGACAAGACGACGTCCCGGATACGGCAGGTCAACCCGAGCAAGTACAGGTCGAGCGCGTCTCCACTAAACTGCTCTAGTTCGTTCCACTTCTGCGGCAGAGTCGTGTATTGGTTGAGATTGAGCAGGCGGTTGGCGTCGTGCCCCGCTATATCATCCTCATCCTCCTCCATAAAGTGGCTGTCGATGGTGTGGACGGAAAGCTGCTTCAGACTTGGGTAGGAAATGGGCCACTGGGCTGCGCGGGGACACCAGACGCCTTCAAGGTAGAGGGACTCGAGCTTGGGGTATACGGGGTATGTGTCGAGAGTATCGCTGCATTCGCACCAAGATTCGCATTCCAACGTCTTGAGAGTCGCGCGAGAGTTCTTAAGTAGGGCGGCAGGATGCATGCGGCTGAGGACGTCCTGGTCCTGCCAATCGGCTTTGAAATCCGAGTAGTTGAGCACTGCACTCTCTAGAGGCCAGTGCATCGCTTCCAGCATCCTGCAGGTATGCTGATATCCGTGGTCGACGACGATATGTTTGACGGTGCGGATGGCTGCA
Source organism: Ganoderma multipileum BCRC 37180 (assembly GCA_000338015.2). Classification (NCBI taxonomy): domain Eukaryota; kingdom Fungi; phylum Basidiomycota; class Agaricomycetes; order Polyporales; family Polyporaceae; genus Ganoderma; species Ganoderma multipileum. Next base: position 22,224 of record BACB01000335.1, on the reverse strand, counting down.
AACGCGAGCGGGAGATCGGGATGCGCACCCAGGGTTTTCTCTGCATGGTGGAATACGAGAGATTCGAGGTGCGAGGCGCGAGGAATGACTCTAGCGAGGGCCTCCGCAACGTGTGGGCTGATACGTTCGCCAAGGATGCGTAGGGAACGAAGATGCCGCCACCTCTTGCGCTTGTGAGGACGCATGAAGTAGATGAAGGAGATGATGTCGTGGTCACCACCGAGTACAACGGGCTCTTGAAGCACGTACTTGGCGCATCCGCTGTGAACAGTGCGACAGGTTGTCATGAGAGCAAGGAGGGACTTCCTGTCGGCGAGGGCGGCGATGATGAAAAGAACATCGTAGGGGAGCTTCGGTCGAGTGTCCATGGGACGGCGAGCTAGTATTTTGTGTGAGGAACCAGCTGCAAGCTCTGGAAATGCAATAATGGACCGCTTACAAGGTCGATTAGGTAGGATCGAGGAGGATGAGGCCGAGGAGGCCAGTAGATAGTAGAAGCTCTAAGCATCCCAGTGTGAGGGTTGCTCAGGCTGGGTTGATTGCGAGCGGAAGAAGATGACGTAAGGGCGCTATGGCAGCTGATAAGAATTGGATTGGGTTTGTCGGAGCCGCGGGGATGGAACCTGGCTCGTTGTCCAGTGGCTGAACCGACAAAACACATTCGTCCTCCTCCATTCTGACCCGCCCCTTCTGCAGGCATCCCACTTCATTTCCATCACTTGCATATACCTGTGATTGTCACATTCACCACCTTGTCTATACTCTATGAGCTCTTGAGTACACTCCGAAATCGTAATGGCGGACACAGAGGCGCCATCGGAACGTCAACCGCTCCTCCGTGCAGTCGATGTTACTGCCACGGAGGTGTATCCCATAATCCACATGGTTCGGAATGTGAGCACCACGCTCTTTATTTAATACACGTTTTGCCTAACGATTCACGAAGGACGTTGTGGTAAATACACTTTTCCCCGTGTGAGGAGTTTGTGTTGTGACTGAAGCACTCGCGCATTCGTTCGCATGGGTTGTATGCAGCATTTTATCGGTGCGCGGTGTCGCTTTGGGTTCCCTTTCTGCCATCTGAATCTCTCCATAGATACCCCGCTTACGCATGAGGCTGTCAGTCCTCCGAGTCCTTGAACATTCCTCCATGCCCACTCACGCGCTTTCGTTATGGGATCGCAGCTCACCGCGCCGGACCTCACTTACACCCTCATTCGTCCCCTGCTTGACAAGTATGGCGCCATTCAGCGACAGGGCAACATGTCCGTGGTCTTCTGCCTCCTCCTGAACCGTGTCTACTTCGCACGCGACCGTCATTTGACGACAGCAGCCCTCTCACAAACCCGGGCTGAGCTTTGTGAGATCCTCGCTACACGGGCCCTACGGGAGCACGCGGATAATATGCTAGAGCTTGCGCTTGCCTTGACCACCACCTGGTCCGTGTACTCGGGCGCCCCACCTGCGCTTCTAGCCCATGCGCGTGAAGAGCACGATGATGACCTCGAGGATCGCGTCGGCAATGCGATAGAGATGGCCATCCTGAGCCAGGCGAAGCGCTTCATCAAGAGCTCCCCATGCCAAAAAGTGATTGACGGTATCTGGAGGTGAAAGGAATCGTATTCACAGTCGGAAGTGGCACTTACGTATTTATGCAGCGGAAAGATTGTGTACCAGGCGGAGAGCACCCGCTCTATCCTTTCCGACGTTCGTAGTGCCTTTCGAGACTACTGAGATATCGGCAGACTGATGTTTTCCCCGCAGACCTACAAACGTAACCCTATTCACTTCTACGATCCACACAAGGCACCCCTTCTAGACCACTATCGGTAAGTGTCGTTCCTTTAGTTTACTCGCTTTCACTAATGATACGCTATGCTTATGCAGGCTCAAAGTACCCGCAATACGTTCCGTCCTAGAATACATCAAGTTGGTGTATTTGTACGGTTCACGGTGATCCTGCTAACAGGCCTTCCACTCTCACAGCTTCCTCATACTATTTGTTCTCTTCGTATGTGCCATAGAGTTCAGTACATTGGATACCCTCAACCTCGCCGAGGTGATCTTCATGGTCTACGCCCTCGGCTTCACCCTTGAAAAAGTGGCGGCGATGCAGGAGCACGGGATCAAAGGCATGTTGCGCCGTCTGGTACATCGTTCACATGCAATGCTTACAATTCTCGCGTAGTGTATTTCAAGGGCACATGGGTCAGTAATGAAGCGCTTAGCGCTTAGCGACTGGGCGAAGACTGACTTGCTCGTCGCTTCACAGAATGGCTTCGATCTAGCCTTCGGTAGGCTGTCATGCTGTGTTTTCCCGCCTAATGCTGATCCCCATGCAAGTCACCTTGTACTGCACGTATGCTACGATGAGGATTATTGGAGTGTACAACGATCGTACGTTGTCTCCCTTCTTGCATTTTCTCCACTTAAGCAAGTTCCCGCCTCAGGGATTTGGGCGAAGGAAATGGGCATCAACAGTCTTGCGCTGATTGCGGTGCTCATGTTCCCCAGGTAGTTCTCAAACCTATATGATTCCGCCAGCCGCTGAGCCATCTTTGGCAGATTGGCATTTGTGACGTTCAGAAACAACGTCATGGTATTGTCGTTACGTGCCATGATAATCCAGTTCGTCGTCCTCATGATTATCGCCGCCTTCTGCTTTGGAGGGTTCTTGTATGCCTTGTGGACGTAAGTTAGCCTCGGTGCCTCACGATGGGTTACTCAGCTGATCTCTGTGGGTAGACTTGGGAAAGATAATGCGGGGTACGTTCCTGGTCGCCACGATCATCTAATGCTGACTACCAAACCATCGAACAGATACAGTGCAGGGTTCGTGGACTCACATTGGCGAATGGAGCGACGGACCGGACTAACCTGTGGTGACCGTGTAGAACCGTCGCTTGGTGGATGCTTGATTTATGGTTTGGATTGGATGCCAGCGGTTTCGATAACTCTAGTGCGTCTTACTCTTCCAGTTATTAAAGAGCTGTGCCGACTGAAGCTGTCTCAGCGAAATTCCATCCATTATTCGGACCCTTCCTCATGGTTACGTATGCATGCTTGAGCAACACACTGCTCCTGACCGGTACGTGTTTCCGTTCACCTCTATCTCTATAGCTCATCTGATGTGTTTTGCCTGCAAGTCCTGGTGTCTGTGAGTATTGCCCCGTTTTCAAAGTATTGGATGAGCATCTCATGAGTAAATTAGATTCTCTCGCACACATTCTCCACTATCAATGACGATGCATCGGCAGAGGTATTGTGAATATCTCTCTCTATTCGCTGCACATGTTACTTAGCCAAGTCTAGGCGATGTTCCGCCGCGCCGTATCCACAATCGAGGGGTAAGTCTGGAATTCAATACATCACCCTTGTGATGCTGACCTCTTGCGTAGGGTTAAGGCCGACTCCCTCTTCTCGTATCAGCCTCCTGTAAACCTAATTGCCCTTTGCATTATGTATCCCGCAAGCTACATCCTGACGCCACGGTGGTTCCACAAGGTCCGTGTGCATGTGTTTGGCATTTCGACACAATGTCGACTTATGTAATCGACCCAGGTCAACGTGTTCATGATCAGGCTCACGAGTTTCCCAATATTGCTCGGTATCGCGGTCTACGAGCGACAGGCTAAGCAATCTGGGGCTTTCACCTTCTACGAGACTGTATCGGCAGCCGCGGAGAAGATCTTTGATACGCTCCCAAGACAATTGAAGAGATTGAGTGCGTATAAGAGGTGTTGACCTTTTTCCTATTGCTGACACACGGTAGCGTTCTTCGAGGGTCTTTCTGGGCCAGATGCCGACATCGACGCGGTACGGAATATGACTTTTCCCCTTCACATCGGCCCCCACTAATGTTAGGTGCTAGATTTTCGAGCTTGAGCAAGAGCTTGACGGAAGTGCGTTGGAGACCGAGGAGACGCAGGAGGTGCCAGCTGCCAGCCCCATCCAACGTCGCATCTCTCAAGCCTCACACAGACGCGTATCCGGGACTTCTCTCCGACAACAGCGACCATCTACATCCACCGGCCGATCCACTCCCCCTCGCTCTGAATCTCCGCACAAAACCGAATTCCCAGCCCCGGGTCCCTCGAGTTCCCCACAAAGCCAGACACAGCTTACCCAGCCTCCACAGCCCATACCCCGCCCGCGCGCCAACCCAATCGTCACACGCGGGCTCGACCTCGTTCAGGCCGCCGCCAGTCCCCTTGCTCAAATCTTCCAACCGCTCATCGTCGACGACGATCTAATTCCAGAGGAGTTTGCCCAAGAGGCTGCCGACGGTGCACCTTCCAGTCATGGTGACGGAGTCGAGGTCATGCCAGCCGTGGTGCCCGGCGCACTGGTCAGCTATGGTCCTGCAACCCGCCGGCGGCTCACATCGATGCACCTACCGCTAAACCCCACTGCTCCTCGACGCATGCGGACGTACTCCGCCATAGGGCAGCAGCCACCACGAGCGGAGCACTACGGCGCGACCGCGGAAGGTGGCGGCGTGCCTATTCGCAGGTTCCCTACTCACAGCCCTCCGACGCGATCCCACCTTGCGCTGTACTCGAGTGCGCCCTTGTCGGCGAGTCCGGATAATCCAGGCGGTGGGATTCCGGAGGAGCGGCGGGAAGAGGATGCAAGACATGAGCAGGAGCGGCCCGGGTCTGTTGGGCCCCAGGAGACGGCGGCCCAGCTGGAGAACGAGGGCGCCCCCGAATGGGAACGCCGCTTGGTGAGCATCGAGGACCGGCAAAAACGGATCGAGGACATGCTCGCAGAGATATCGAGGAGTCTAAGACGGGGCAGCGAGTAAGCTGGTGGGAATATTGGCAGAGGGCATCGCAAGGACATCTACGCACGCAATTTCGTGCTTAGATCTGGGATCATTTGTACGTCTGTATTGATATCTACCGTCGTTCATTTACGGTTAACGTTCACTGATGACCTGTCAGTGAGGTTTGATTTTGCCATGGAACAAGCTCGAAATTGTTTATGAAGCTTCAAGCTTTGAAGTAGCTGATCTTGAACTATTCCTGTTGCAAATCTCTATATGATGGTTTGAGCCTCGGATGCCGTTGTGTGGATCTCCCTGGTATTGTGATCGCAGTGGTGAGCTCTGGGGTTCTCTAGCCGCCCAACTCTGAAGCGCTTCCTGTAATCTAGTAAATCTACTGAGCGACGCGTTCCTTCCCAGGTACGTCCTCGTTATAATCTTGTAAAAGCATGCTCAATAGCAGAGGGCCTTGATAGAGTTCAATAGATCTCGCTGAGCCATCAGGCGGCACAGAAGGCGTTCACAATAAGAAGCTCAAGGTTCATTGATCGACGTTGGGATATTTATGAAGCTTTAACTGAGATCGCCCCCCCCCCCCCAACCATCCTCCCTTCACCACCTCCTCCCTTCACCACCTCCTCCCACCTCCCCACCTCTCCCCCTAATGCCTGAACAAGGCCTGTTAGATCTACCTGGTCACATCGCGCCGTACGTCGTTGATAATAGCTCGCGACCCGGTGTCCTCACCCTTTATTCTCCTTCTAGACCGGCGTATGCATTCCACGTCCCCAGGGCCACGTCCCCACAGACCACCGTTCCAGCCGACATCTCTTCCCTCCTTCCCGACCACTTGCGACTCACCTCAACGAACTGGGCCGCATACAAGTGGTCCATTCCCGTCCTGTGTGAGCTCAGGCGCGTGCTTCACCACCTCCGCCCTTCCGACCCCGCGCTTGCATTAGAAGACAAGTGGCGCGAAGAGGAGACAGTCTGCAAGGCGATCATCCTGTTCAACATCAAGGAAGGTTCACACCTGACAGTCGGCTCCAGTCTGGGTCGCGCGTGACAAATCTGGAGCACGCTTGTTTCTATACATGAGAAGGTACTGTGGTACCGGGAGCTGCAGACCGTTCTCTTCGCGGGACTAGCAAAGGTTATGGACTCCACATTACATGTACGATTGGGGATACTGGGATGGATGGCTACGTCGTTCATATTCTTTTTCCTACTAGGCTTAATATCCCTCTAAAATTCTCTGCGCCCTTACGCTTACCTATAGCATAGAATCATTGCATGGTTTCCTGTTAGATGACGTCTAGTTAGGTCTCGTTGGGAAGGAACGAAAGCGTTCCTTGCCTTGTTGTAAAGTAGCAAGGCATTCTAATCTGTGATCTTTGAACGCTTTGAACATCGAGCCGCCGAGGCACAGTGTCGGGTAGTCTTGCGCACGCGTTTACGTGGGATTTTGACGAGCCTACTAGAACGGAATAAAAGATCATTGCCCGGTTCGGTGGACTTGAGGTCTTTACTTAAGCAAGACGCTCCAGGAAGGCCATCTTGCAGCTATCCAGATGGCATAACTCCAATGCCCGTCGATGCCAAAACTACTGGGGTCAGACCTCAGGTCTCCGAAGCGAAGTAGAATGCATTCAATAAGAGTGGTCAGTACATTAAGATTAGCACGTTATGCAGATACCGTAAATAAATAACACGGCGCATGTGATGTGGGGGACGAGGATCGATGAGCACCAAAGCCGAGGAATTCCTGGGTATCCAAAAGCGTCCATCGTGTCTTCATGAATGTCGTCAGTTTGGCGGTCAGAGGGGAGGGAGGGGGTGTCGAAGTCGGTCGATACCATGGCCATCTCGCAAGGCCATCGTTGTGGTTGTGGTTGTGGTTGTGGTTGCTCAATACGCGCAGTAGGCGACGCAGAGCAGGGGGAAGCCAGCGTACAGTCCGATCCAGAAGACCATGTTCCCGAGCAGCTTGTTTCGCCGGATCGCGGGGACCCGCCCGATCGCGATGAGGGGGATCTGCGCGATCTACACCGCATCACGGTTGTTAGCCCCTAGAAAAAGAGACAGAGGAGGCACAAACCCACCTGTAATGCGAACAGATAGAACCGGATCTTCTTCGTCACGATCGCCATGACGAGCTCGTGCGCAGCCGCGCTAAGTAGGAATGTGAGGAACATCGCGCTCTGGCGGGTGAGCTTGTAGGAGCTCATCGTCGACGCGTAGACATGTCGGAGGAGGAAGGTGTGTACTGGTTTGTTCCACTTGCGCGAGAACTCGTCCCAAGATGTCGAATTCCACCAGTCGTCGTAGAACTGGCGGTCCGCGAAGCTACGAGAACGGGATCGTTAGTACGACTGCGCATAATATCAAGCAGTTCTCTCACTAGCTCAGTTCTGCGAAGCCGTTGCAGATACACTCTAAACTGCAGTCAGTTCAGCCTGTAGGGAACCAGCGAGGAGCGAAGACTCACCAAAGATGATGTAGAACAGCAGCAAGTACGACAGCATGAACGGCATCGCCAAATCCAACAAGCTCCTCACGAAGCTCTGGTCCGGCGTCGGCGTAAGCGGGATGATGAACGTCTCCACGATCGTGTACAGCAGCGCGAACGTCCCGAAGAACGCGACCGTCTTCTCGAACACGTACAGCGGCCGTATCCCGTCCGTCCTTGGGTACTCGAGCTCGTACACTAGCGTCGGCGTCAGCTGGTACCACGCGAAGTCGCGCAGCGTGATGTTCGCCGGCCACCGCACGCGGCCCTCAACCGTGCCCGTCAGCTCGCGCTCGAGCTCGACATGGTGCTTCGCCAGCGCCGCGATCCCCGCGTCGGGGTGGTGCGTCAGGATCTCGGACGCGGTCGGCGGGTACGTCGGCACGCCGCCCGGGCCGAACGTCGCCGCGTCGACATTGACGTTCGTGCCCGTCGTCTTGACGCTGGTTGGGCCGTTCGCGTTGGTGGCCTTGTTCGCGGCAGCAGCGGCCTGCTGGAGGCGTTGGCGGAGGGTGGCGGTAGTGCGCGCGTCGACGTAGGACGTGGTGCTGCCGGCGGGCGTGTCGACCAGCACTTCAGGCGTCCCGCTCTGTGCCGGAGAATCCGACTGCGCTATCGCGGCTTCGGCCTTTTGGAGTGCACCCTCCCATCCACCAACTGCATTGGCCGCCTTTTTGAGCTGAACGAGGACGCGTTGGGCTTGCTTGTGCACTTGGCCGAGTTGGCCGTTGGTGCTGAGATACGAGTGCATCTTCATGATCATAACCTGGTGAAACAGAATTCATGGCTATTAGCGATGGGGCGCTCCGGGAGAACGGTGCAATACGGTTTGTGGCTTCCGCCCGATGCGCGCACAGGCAGGCACAGGCGGATGATAGCAACCTTGCCAGCAAATGATGGAAGGCACCGAGCGCTTTGCGCGCGAGGAGGTGGACGGGGGAACAGCGAGGATGCCAATGAGCCACTCGGAGAGAGGTACTTACGAATGAGTGAAGGGTGAGGAACCCGGACTGGACCCAAGGCCAGTGTCTGCGCGACGACACACCGTGTCAATGATAGGCATATCGCCGATGAAAATACTACGCACCTATTGAACGTCCACGTAATCGCGACGAATAAAACTGCACATTGCCAGAGATGCTGGATGAGGATCCCGGCCCAATAGTACTTGATCCAACCCTTCGAAACAGCTTTTGCGAAGGGCACGCAGAGGCCTGTGTTGAGCACAAGGACCGCGTCGGACAGCGCGAGAGTGAGCCCGTCGCTGGTGATCATCGACGCGAACTCGAAGTTGAGCGGCCAACCATGGGTCTCCATGCTGCGGACATATGTGCGGACGGTGAAGAGGAAGAGCGATATCCAAAAGAGCGTGAAGAATCCACGGAACTGGTTGGAGGTGCTGGACTCGTTGGAGATGTCGAAGAGCGACTTGCGGGGGGCGAAGGTGACCATGGCGCGCAGCTTGTTCTGGGCGGAAGAGCGGTAGGGCTGGGAGACATAGACGGCGCCGCGGGCGACGACGTCGGACGTTGACGAGGACATAGATGAGGCGGTGGAGCTGTTTGGAGAGATGAGGGGTGGCGAGGAGGACGCTGAGGAGGAAGGAGAGGGAGCCATGGTCAAGCGGGCATAGGACGCGGACCAAGCGGTCGCGTTCGAGTAAGAGGACAGCTGCTACAGTATAAACCTGCAGGCGCGCGTTGATTATTCCGAATCCCCCCCGTCTCGACGCGACGCCCTACGTCATCGCGCTCTCTATCCCCTCCGAGACCATGTCATCACCCTGACCAACTCCCCGACCTCCGAAGATCTGAATGGTCTGCTGCTCAATGACAAGAAGCCAAGACATTTACAAAAGGGCGTCGTGAGTCCAACCACTCAGCCTCGACCACGTCTATCGCTCCTTGCCTAGCCTCTTCGGCGTAATCCCACAACACCTCCTCGTCAGCATGTTCACTCGCCCGGCCCCGATGGCTAAGGTTTCCAGCAATCGGAAAGTGGAGAAAGTGTCTCTTGTTGAACCTGGTGACTTAGTAAACCACTCGAGCGCCACAACGGCCATGGGTCCAGGTCATGCACCCATAAGCCAAGCCGCACACACAATCACAAGGAACACCCAGGGAGCCAGAGTCCGAATACACTCCAGCCACGCAACCTTCCGCTCCCAATCCTTCCGGATCTCCTCGTTGCGCTGCACGAGCGGCGCCCACAGCTCCGCCGCAGAGCATCGGGTGTGGTTGTATTCCACCAGCCGCATGTGGTCGCTCCGAACGTTGAGCACGATGACCGTCTTGCACAGCTCGTCGTCCGTTGCCCACTTGACTCGCGCAGAAGCTTCCGCCTTCGTCGGATCGGCTTCGTCCCCCGTGGTGTACACCGCGGGCAATGGCGGGGGGCACTTCGCGCACCGCAGGTGGACGATGGATATCCCTCGGAGTTCGAGGATGGTCTCGATGGCGAGCTTAAACTCAAGCCAGTTGTGTGCACCGAGGCGTAAGTGTTCTGGAAGGAGGAGGTCGGCGAGCGCAATGTCCTCGACCCATCGCTGGTCGTTTACACGTCCTGTTGCGCGACTACTCTTGGATGGAGTTTCAGCAGTATACATACTATAACCATGCGAGTTAGTAGTGCAATGAAATAGATGAGGTCGACATACTCGTGGTGGATTTGAGGCGATGAGCTTGGACTATTGAATTTAGAGGTGCTGTGGGTTGACGCGAACTTAAATACGCCCCCGATCACCATCGGTGCCACTGCAATAGGTCAACAGTCTTTGTTCAACTTTAAAGCAAGGTCACAACAGAGGTGCAAATGAATGTTGCCTCAAGGAGGTAAGACACCACTCGCAATGACGTAGTACTAGTGCCACGCGAAACACTTCACCTTGGCATGAGCCTCCACAGTTACTGTCCAACTGCTTCGGCGTTTGACAAGTCAGTCAAAGGATGACCCAAACGTTGAAACGTTATGCTCACCAGGTCCTGGACAGCGTCCGAGATGATGACTCTGCTTGGATGCGAACATGGTGAGAGAGCGTTGGAACTCAAAGGAATTGTTTGCTGTTAAGTAGAGCCCGAATGTGATGAGTGTCCACGAGGTATGCATTGGATTTGGGCGCTCGAAGGTGAAAGCAACGAGCGCACGACGAGCGCAGCATGGGATCCTCTATCATCAGCAACGCCACGCCCGCAACGCCAACCTCAAGCCGCAAGGCATACACGTCGCAAACGTGCTTTCGCAGATTTTGGACCTGCGACAGAAAGAGATGAGTATCAACGAGCATGGGCACGAGGACTACTTACCGAAGAGACTCTGAACCTCAGCGGCGACACAGAAGATCGGAACTATGTGTATGCGTATGCCTAACGCAGGCAATAACAGGTGGATTGATGATGGTACACGATGGGATCGACTGCTACACGGAACCCAGGAGGTGACAGTTAAGGAAACAAACAAGGATAACAAGGATTGTGGGCTATTTACGGACGCAATAAGCATCCATATCCGGACAGAAAGAAAGCTGTGGGTAAAAAAGCAACAGTGAGGAGAGCAATAGAAGTGTCCCAGGTCGGCAGAGCACGACGATAGCAGGGTGATTAGGGGGAAATTACTAGGAGGAAAGGAGACCCGGGCGAGGTCAATCATAGCCGCGTAACAGCTTTTGCGTCCAGTGGCATTCCTTGGGTTTCCACAAGACGTCTTTCAGTGGATATGCTGCAGTACCTGGGCGAGGATACACACCTGAAGGGTCGATGCCGTTGGCTGCAAGCCACTGGTTTTGCCGAATCAACCGTGCCTGGTCAAAGCTGGGAGGGCACAACGGTCAGCACCTCTTAACGCCTTAACTTCTCTCCAATAATCACTCTTCTTCCTCGACACGTTGCCACAGCATGCCCATCACAGACAAAGGTGGGACGAAGTGGTGTAAAGAGTACTCACTTTACCCGCTCCCGGCGCATGATGTCCAGCACCTCCTGAGTTCCGCGCTCGTCGAGACCAGCCCTGGAATCGCCATCCCGGATGTTCGCCTCGATATCGAAATTCGAGGACGTGAGCCCCGCGTCGGCCTGCTCCTCGAACGTCGACACGGGCTGGTAGTGCCCGAGCCGCGGGAACAGCGAGCGCATGGGGTTGAAGAGCGCAGCTCGGTACCGGAACGACACTGTCGACAGCCCATTAATACTCAACCATAACTCATTCCCGACCGCCTGGGAGCATTCGGGGGCAGAAAGGGGGCAGGAGGGGGGACACGCACACATTACCAGTAATGCTGAGAGGGCGAACACGGACAACCAGAAGTACATTGTGCTCGTGGGGGGGCTTTATCGCGTGCGGCAGTTGCGGGGGACGCGCTCAGGCTTGGAGACGGACTCCCCTTATTGGCCAGGCCATATATCCGACCGCCCACGTGCCCCGCCGCAGTGCGCGCTCCGCCGGCCCAGGCCGCCCGCACCGCGTTCCAGCCTGCTCCTCTCTCAGTCTCTGCCTCCGTCACCACCTCCGCCGTCCAGGACACGGCCCTCGTATTTGTTCTCGCTCGACCCTTCACGATGCTTGGGGGACTCATGCTGCTCGTTGCGACGATTGCGCTCCTACATGGTCAGGACCTGTGGCTCTAGCCTCTCTATTTCCGAATCCGTGGCGCTGATGAGGTCGCGGCTTGGCTATGTACTTCGCAGCCGCGTATTCGACGTATGAACGTGAGTGCCGCATATCTTTTGCAACGCCCTCCATGGCTGACGGATGGCGACGCGTGATGGTTGGCATCTGCGGTGCAGACCTTTCACGTCTCAAGGCCTTGGGCCGTCCGGAAGGTTCATTGCCAAACGACGTGAGCAGCCCTGTGCATATATCAACCGCGGACGGAAGGATTGAATGGGGAATACACCTTCAGATTATTGTCGAGGCAGTGATATCCCTCGTCCTCGCCATTGTCGGGGCGACCATTCGGGGTCCGGCGTTGCGTGAAGTAACATGGCGGAGCGAGATGAAGCGTCGGTGCGGGTCCAGCCTCTTCGTCGACGTTATAAGCATTCTGACGTGGTGAACAGTGCGTTGGAAGAAGAAGGGGATCCGCGAATGTCGTTTGACAAGTTCCTGCAACGAGCAGGCATTGTGCCAAAAGCTGTCTCATCATGAGCCCTGTATGTCTTGCTTGTCTAGAGAGTATTCGATGCACTTCTTGTCTGCATGCGCTGCGATCATCCACATACAACGCGTCGCTTCCAATGGCCTGTACTATTCACTTGAAGAGACATCAAGCATCCTGCCTCTATGTATCCCACCACAACTCCACGGCACCAGCTCTCTTCATCTCCATAGCCACCCACACGATACGTGTATGCGCGCCCTACAGACCTCTCCACGAGAGCCAACCCACCATTCTCACACTTTGTAGGACCGCACCTTAGAGAACCAGAACGGCCTCTCATTCTTGAGCGCAAGCGGAGTCGCCTCCCCGCTGGCGATGTGTACCGAGTCGTAGCCACGAAAATCCAACCGGTTCCAGCGGCCGACTGGGCGCGAGCGCAGGTCGAGGACCATCTGGAACGAGTAGCGTGTTTCCGCCGCGGCGGGCTCCTTTGGCAGGAGGTCCTCGATGTGAAGTTCTGTGCCGTCGAGATACCAGGTGCCGATGAAGAAGCCCTGCGAGGAAACTGAGTCAGGACTACGTCCACCTTGGGGGAGGAGCGAATAAAGCGCGCCTTCATGCGCAGAGTCGGCTTGAGGAGTGGGATGACTTGGGAAGGGGCGAGCTCTTCGTTTGCAAGAAGAGACAGGACCTTGCCGTCTGGGTAGAACCTCCTGCATAAATATGAGCAACCTAAAGACCGCGAGAAGGGTTTGACAGACATACAAGTAGCGGTAGTACGTGATGAGGTGACTATACTGTAAAGCGGCAACATGTTAAACCCACTCGAATTGCGGGAGAAGTAGTAGGCAGTACGTACGTTCACCCAGACGTTCTCGCCGATACCGTCGCGACTGTGGCATACCAGTCGTCGGTCACGATGAGGGGAAACCATGTTATTGGTAACCGGGGTACGTACATATAATGACACACAGCGATGTAAATTCCGTCGTACCGCACGCGGGGATGCTCAATGTAGACTCGTCGGTAATCCGTCATGTACTTCACAACCAAAGTCTCGAGTTCGTCCTCGTCCGCTATTTGTGGAGGCTTGTAAATCGCCTGCACCATAGGTCTGCAGAACCAGCGTCAGATACCATACGGGCTGCAACAACAACAGAAGAGATTACTCACCTCCAAATCGATGCATCCAAGGTGATGACCCGCGTCTTCCTGTTCACCTTTGCAAACCGTTCAAGGGTAGTATGGTCGAGCAATCTCAAGATGATCATGAGCATTTCGTCAGGGAGCATCTTGATGGGTACGCCCTCCTCCTCGTTCTCCTGCTCGAACGTCAACTCTGGTGGCCAGGCCGAAATCAATGTCGCAAGTGTTCCTGTGACGAATCCCTCGCCGCGCACATGCGCCACTGGGATACGGCTCGGTCCCAGCTCCAGACCTTGGAGCTCCTGTAACAGCCCGTCCACAGCGGCAGTCTCGGTCCCGGACGGCGTCTTCTTGTGACTCTGTTTCTCGGTCGAAGCAGCAGTCTTCCGGAGGAGCTCATCCTCCATGAGATGGTACGCGCGATCGACGTTGGGATCCAGCCTGAACGCGGAGCGATAGAGACGCAGCGCGTCGTCGAGCTCGCTCTTCTGCTCGTGCTGGACGGCCTTGCGGTACACCTCCGCCGCGCGCTGAAGGGTGGGGCTGAACTGCGTAGGGACCCCCCGCGGCAGCCCATCCCTCTTCTCGAAGGGCGAATGGTCGTTATAGGATGGCCGCCTGTGCGTGGTACGGTGGGCAGGTGGGGAGTGAGGGGGCGAGTGCGTTGCAGCCTCAACAATGTGAACTTGGGCCGGTGTGGAAGTGGTTGCGGCAGCGTCGTCCTGGCTCGCGTGGGCCTTCTTCTTGCTCCGGACTTCCTCAAGCCATTGCTGCCTGAACCGGGCGAGCTCCTCGGAATCCTCTGTCTGGACGTCGCTCTTGGACCCCTGCATGACGCACGGCTCCGGGCAGCTGGCAAAGTGGTGGGACCTGTTCAAGGGATAGTGAGTCTGTAAGCGCTCTATTTGTTGATTACACTTGTGGCAATGTGCACTATTACGTCCACATACCTCCTCTAATGAAGTATCATAGCCCTGGTAACTAGCCAGTAAGAAAGAATGTTAGGAGCCATAACAGCCGCTGTAAATGAGATCAATGATTCAAGTGAAGCGCCAAGGGACGTGTACCCATTCCGTCACCGCTTGTCTTCACCCGCGACACTTGCCCCCATCTCCCTCATCTCTCCTCCCGCTAACCCCGTTCCCGTCTCTTCCACCTTCGATACCAGGCGTCGGACAGCATGGAGAGCAATAAAGATGAGGCCCTCAAGTGCCTCGCGATAGCGCAGAAGCACCGAAACGCAGGCAACTACCCCTCCGCCAAGCGCTTCATCCAGAAGTCCCTCTCCCTCTTCTCCACCGCAGAGGCTGTCAAGCTCCTCGAGGTCATTGAAGCCGAGGCGAAGGATGCGGAGTCGTCCGGGTCGTCATCGGGATCGCAGCAGCCCAGCGGAAGCACGTCCGCGGCGGAGGCGCATCCGTCTGCCGCTGGCGCACGGCACCGGCACACACAGAGCACGGCGGACGGGAAGGCGACGGCGAATGGGGACGCGTCTGGGCCGAAGACGTCGCAGAAGAGCTACACCCCGGAGAACCTCGCTGTTGTGAAGCGTGTGCGGGCATGCAAGGTTACGGATTACTACGAGATTCTGTCGCTGAAGCGGGATTGCGAGGAGGTAGAGGTGAAGAAGGCTTATCGCAAGGTGCGACCTCCATGGTCATTGTCTTCATTTGCTGGGAGTGTTGATACATTGGCCTGGCGTTACGCAGCTTGCTTTGGCTTTGCATCCAGACAAGAACGGTGCCCCAGGGGCAGATGAGGCTTTCAAGAGTGAGTGTTTGTCCGAGCCATGGACCTTTCCGCACCTAGTCTTAGTTGACAACGTATACAGTGGTATCGAAAGCCTTCCAGATACTGTCAGGTAAGGACTCCATCCGCATTGTCGCCACAGCAAATGATTAACATTGTTCTGTAGACCCCCAAAAGCGGGCGTCGTACGACGAGCACGGGTCCGATCCAGAATCTAGATTCAGTGGCATGTCGTCGTCTGGCCCCTCGTTCGCTCGAGCACCTGGTTTCGGTGGAGGCCAGTTCGAAGGCGAGATCAGCCCCGAAGACCTGTTCAACATGTTCTTCGGCGGTGGTGGCATGGCGATGAACGGAGGATCTTTCGGTGGTGGGCCGTTCGGTGGACCAAGTGAGCGAACCTAATCAGTTCTGTCATGTCGCATTTCTGACTTTGCCATTCAGTGTTCACTGCGAGCTTTGGTCCTGGGGGATTCCGGACAACGCGCATGCGTGCCAACCCTGCAGCCCAACAGCAACGACCAGAAGAACCCCGCTCAATGTGGATGCAGCTCATGCCACTATTCCTCCTTTTCTCCTTCTCGCTCCTCAACGCTCTGCCCAATCTCTTTAGCACACCCGTTACGCCCGACCCCCACTTCGCATTCTCTCCGACCTCGCGGTACAACGTGGAACGCACGACAGGCGGCCTACACGTGAAATACCACGTCAACGCAGCAGAGTTCTCGGGACATCCTATCGCCGCAGAACTGGCAAGGAATGACAACAAACCAGGACCCCAGCTGCAGCAGTTCGAGACGAATGTCGAACGTGCGTACACCACCGAATTGTTCGCTCAATGTCAGCGGGGAGTGGACCGGAAACAAAGGCGGAAAGACCAAGAGGTTGGCGTCTTCGGCATTGGTACGGACTGGGAGAAGGTGAAGAAAATCGACGCGGAGCCGGTGGAGAGTTGCGACAAGCTGCGGGAGTTGGGGCTGTTGAGGTAGCCATACCATGTCAACATCACCCATGCACCAGGATAGGAACACATCGTATGCGATATGGACCTCAGAATACACACCATCTCGTCGTGTATTTATTCCTTTCTATGCGTCGTCGATCTATTAGAGGTTGGAAAGCAGATACATGGTGCGAGGATGGCAGTGCGAGAACGCGCCGGGTTCGGTCCAGGCTGGCGGTCGCGACTCGAGACAGACGCGTGCGGCTACTCTGAGCGGCCCCGTTTCGCAATCGCACCAGGGTGGGGGATGTGACAGGGAATGAGATTGCGAACGGGCTACAAAACGATCCCAGCTTTACGCCTCCTGCTGCTTAGCCCGCTCGAGCTTGAGGTAGTACTCCTCTTGTTGCTGGACTGTGAACGAAGAAAACGAGCGGAGTTAGCAACAGAACGGGCGATCAACCTGAGACCTGAGGATGTGCGGATGCGCGAAATGCACGACAAAGGATCTGCGAAATGAATGGAATGCTTACCACGCTTGAGGTGGATGCCATACCTGTTCCGGGGGCGGTGAGTTCACCTGACATGTAAGAGGAGAAACGTGGACGGAAACTGACCAGAACGTGAAGCCCGCGCTGATACCAAGGCCAAGGGCGGTGGAAAGGTCAAGCCAGAAGCGCTTCCTGAGCTTTCCGGTGATGGGTGCGATGGGCATTGTGGAGTTTTGGTGGGTGGGGGGAACGTCGAGGAGGACGGGGTCAAGGACAGGGCAAAGTCGGAATGAGAGAGGAGAGGAGGCGCCGGAGCGGTCGGAGTGATGGAGGCGGCCACGGGCCAAACACGCGTCAACAGGGAGGCGGGCGCGTCTTTCTGGCGTTTGGTCGGGCGTGGGCTGGCTCTGCTCCAGTCTCCGCTCTCTCTCTTGATCGACTTCGCCACGCTACGGATTTCCGGCAGAGTCTCTCGCATTCCAGCCCCAGCTACCCTCCACCCACCCATACCCATCCTCTCCGGCGCTGCGTCAATCCAGGTCTCTCCCCCGCTAATAACTACCCACCCGAGTCCCCTCCCCGTTCCACCCCACACTCCTCATCGTACCATACTCCCGATATTTGATCATGGATCAGGACGCGTCCAGCTCAGGAGGATGGCGGTTTGCCCAATGCTTCGGCGACAAGGGCGAGGTGGAGGACATCACAGAAGGTATGTCGTGCGCGCCCCTCGGGAGCCACCAGTACCTCCGGCTAACCTCACATGTGTTCCGCCGAGCAGCCGACATCATCTCAACTGTCGAGTTCGATTCGACAGGCAGCTACCTTGCCACCGGTGACAAGGGAGGTCGTGTCGTCTTGTTCGAGCGCAATGAGATGGTACGCCTTGCGCGTCTCCCGCGTAATCGGGTTTGCCGAGTCGGAATTGTGATATGCTGACCGCCCGTGTCGCCTTCCTTGGCAGAAAAAGACTTGCGAGTACAAGTTCTACACCGAGTTTCAGTCGCACGAACCGGAGTTCGATTACCTCAAGTCGTTGGAGATCGAGGAGAAGATCAATAAGATCAAGTGGTGCAAACGACAGAATGCCGCCCACTTCCTACTATCTACCAATGGTGCGTGATCCTTCGATCGTGCTCTTATCCCTTGGCCGATCCCTGCTGTCTCTAGACAAAACGATCAAGCTGTGGAAAGTGTTCGAGAAGCAACTACGAACCGTATCGGAGAGCAACCTGTACGAGGGCCAAAGATCAATACCAGCACCAATATCCCCACAGCATCTCCGACTTCCTCGCATGCAACAACAGGACAATATTATCGCAGCCGTCCCGCGCAAAGTGTACTCGAACGCTCATGCTTATCACATCCACTCGATTTCCGTCAACTCTGACCAGGAGACGTATATCTCGGCGGATGACCTCCGCATTAACCTCTGGAACTTGGATATCAGCGACCGTAGCTTCAGTGAGTAGCCCTCGCTTTGGCATTCTCATTTCTCGTCGGGATGTTTATCCGTTGGAAAGACATCGTGGACATCAAGCCTGTCAACATGGAGGAGCTGACCGAGGTCATCACCGCCGCCGAGTTCCACCCCGTACATTGCAATCTGTTCATGTACAGCAGCTCGAAGAGCAACATCAAGCTTGCGGACATGCGGGACTCCGCGTTGTGCGATAAGCATGCGAAGAGTGCGTCATTCCATGTCTTGATCGCGGCTGTCACTGACGTAGACGCGTGGCGGTGCGCATTATGCAGTGTTCGAGGAGGAGGAGGACCCAACAAACCGCTCATTCTTCTCCGAGATCATCTCGTCCATCTCGGATGTCAAGTTCAGCCATGATGGACGGTACATCCTGTCGCGCGACTACCTCAACCTGAAGATCTGGGACATCAACATGGAGAGCCGGCCATTGAAAACCATCCCTATCCATGACCATCTTCGGGGCAAGCTGTGCGACTTGTACGAGAACGACTGCATCTTCGACAAATTTGAATGTGTGTGGAGTGGTGACGACAAGTAAGTTCTCGTTTTCACATGTCTCGCTGCGCTGTACTGGGATGCAATTGTATGTGTCTCGTATGACGTCGACAGTGACTGACTGCGGTCTTCTTTCCGCGCAGGCACGTTCTCACCGGGTCATACCACAACTACTTCCGGATATTTGACTGCGAGACTCTCAATGACGTCGTATTGCAAGCGGACAAGTCAGCATTCAAAGCGAAGAAGATCGGTGGTCCGCTGCCGGGCAACAAGGCAGGCCTGAAGAACGGGCGGCCGGGTGCGGGTGGGTTGCGGGAGAACATGGCTCTGGAAACGCTGGACTTCAACAAGAAGATCTTGCACGCGAGCTGGCATCCGCGGGAAAACACCATCGCGGTGAGTAACACAGCTCTACCCATAGGCCAACGTACTTAGTCCCTGTCACTACCCTTCCATTCAGATTGCTGCGACGAACAACCTCTTCCTATACAGCGCTGCATGAACGCGACTATGCTGCTCCGCGCATGACCTCCTTCCCATCATCCTCCCGTCTCTTGTCCACTCATCCTCCTAGTTCCTCGCCCACCTCCTGTTCCGCACATCCGCATACCACCCCGTTCGCTTTGTTGCATCGTTGTATGACATGCTTGCCATTCCATGCGGAGCCGAGACCGACGACCAAAGCACAGAGAGCGACAGTACAGATGGACGTTACCTCCCTCTCTCCCTGCCCCCCATCGACTATCCCTCCCCGATTCTAATCTTCTTTCACAGTCTCTCCCTCCCATCCCCATCTACTATATGAGCGCGCTGCAGCGCTGTTCGCGCCCACGCCTGGCGTGCTGGGCACGCACCGCTGTGTATTTCCCGACTGTCTAATTGTGCCCCCACACTCCCTCATGCGCTTGCACGTTTATCACGCTTGGCATCGGACTTCATCCGTTCTGGGTCAGACCTTACCGTACTATCGTACCCCGCTGCACACGGACGTAGGCCGGCATCCTTACGTGGGTCTCGCGCGTCTCTCGTGTCTCTCTTGTCTTTCTCTGGCTCGCATCGGTCGGCTCTTCCGCTCCAGCAGTCGCGCACGTCATTGTCGTCGTCTTCCTCTCACTCCCTCACCTTACTATCATCCGTGGTGGTCCACTACATATCCCGCAGTCCGTACATACAACGAAAGAAGGGGGTGGCAGTTACTAAGTAGAAGAGAAGAATGTATATTGAAGGAAGCTTTCAAACTCTGCTGCGCTGTGCGTGCGTTGCGATGCGGTTGGCGGTTCGAGCGGAGCCGTGTGCGTATGTGTACCGATTTCGTGCTAGAACGCTCGTTTGTCGTTACAGGCCTTGGGAGTGCACGGTCACAGCATCCAGGTTCCAGGTTTGGGTTGGCGTTCTTTTGCCCGATCGATCTCGGTGTTGATGAAGGGCGCTAATGGGAAGCGCGCTGGGGGCCTGCGGCAAACTGTGCCTTGCTCGATCTCGAAGTCACACACAACGCACGCCGTACCCAAGCCGTACCACGACCACATATTTCCCTGCGCTCTTCTCCATGGACCAAGATTCCTTCCGCGAGTTGCTCCAGAAGCCGTCTGCATCCTCGTCGACCAATTCCTCTACGCGTGTCAGAGGTTCTCTGCTCTCCACCGCCCCCTCCACTTCCACAGGCAAGAAGAAGGCCAAGGCAGCCGATGCTTCGCAGCCCGCGTTCAAGCCGCGGACACTGAAGAAGAGCGCGAAAGGGGAGTCGTACCGTGATCGTGCGGCTGAGCGGAGGTTAGGGACGAACAACGATTACGCGCAGGTACGGGTGTCATTCCGGTTCTCGAGGACCTTGCATGTGCATGCGCAATTGAAGGATATACGGACGATATCGCCCGGACAGCGTTCCACCGTGCAAGCTGTCTTAGCTCATAGGTCGCTTACTGACTGGACTTGTCTGGTTCGTAGGTTGAGGCCCTGGCGGAGGACTTCGAGCGTCGGAACGCGGAGAACGCAGATCGTGACGCGGTGCGTGTCTTCACTACCTCCCCTCACCCATCCATCTTATGCTTGGATGTTCTGTCTCTATGCCAGGTAGAAGAGCAGCGCAAGTACCTCGGTGGAGATAGCCAACACACAGTCCTCGTCAAAGGTCTTGACTTCGCGCTGCTTGAGCAGAATCGCGCCCGCGCCGCAGCCGAAGCAGCTGCGACGGACGACGTGTCTCTCGAACAAGCCTTCACTGAGACGGTTGCCCAGCCGAAGAAACGCACGCGAGAGGAGATTCTTCGCGACCTGAAGAGTAAACGCGGCGCGGATGGTCCGTCGAGCAAGCAGCCCGCCCCTCCAGATGAGGCCTTCGTGGAGGCGAAGAATGCGGGCAAGTTTAAGCCTATCGGGTTCAAGCCCATAGGAAACGGCGGAGCGACAGATGGGAAATCCAAGCGGAAGAAGAAGGTCAAGGCTGGAGAACCGGAGGAAAATGGAGAGAGGAAGAAGAAACGCAAAGTGGTAACGGCGACCGCGCCCGAAACTGCTGTACCCAAGCTACCCATTCCCTCTAGCCCTTCGAAAGAAGACACCCCTGCAGTGGGACCCTCTACAACCCCGCCTTCTAAACTCGCAGCTGCACCAGATCCGGAAGCGGAACCTGTAGACGAGGACTTCGATATCTTTGCCGATGCAGGTGAATATACCGGTATCGACCTTGGGGACGACGACGAAGGCAGTGATGACGAGCGGCTCGCTCCCTCCTCCGATCGACGACCGCATAACAAAGAGGAAGGGGAGGTGCGTGGCAACAGCCCACCACGTCCAGGGAAATGGCTCGTGACCTCCGATGACGAGCGAGAACCAATGCCCCCGCCACCTGCTCGCGAGGGGAAATCAACATCCCGGTCGGAATCTCCGAGGAGGACAGATAGGCCCCATCGTCCTGCATCTGATGAAGAGGAGGGCGAGATGGCGGAAGAGGAGCGCCCCATGCGACTACAGCCCCTCTCGTCGTCCATGGTACCATCGATCAAGGACCTATTGGCTGCGAGTGACGAGGCTGACAAGGCCGAGAAAAGGAAAGCAAGGAAAGAGAAGAAAAAGGCTGCGGGTGATGGGGGCGGCAGTAGCGAGAAGGACACGAAGGCGAAGGTCGACAGGGATTACCAGAGGTAAGCACACCATTTGAATGCGTGGTGAACGCAAGTTGACTGAGAATGTTCTCCTTAGGCTTAAGGCGTATCAGGATAAGCAGAACAAGTCATGAACCTACTCATGTATTGTGGATAGCGCAAATGGTATCGAGACTTGGCCTTCCTTCCTCCTGCCGGACCGCCTCTCAACTTGTTCAAATCGTCATGGTCACTCGTGGCTGTCCGTGTATCATAAAATTAAATTGCACTACTGACACCCGAAGTGTCAGTGGCCATGCTTTGGACACTTGCCAATTCCGGCGCACTCAGGTTCCGCTGTACCGAAAAAGGCAAATCCATCAAGCGTTCAGTAGCATCGCCAAATTTAGTCTGAATTGACTCCCGGGCCGTGTATGACATGATCCTGCAAGTGTTGCGACTACA